>JAHWFP010269108.1:41252-52741 GCA_023313725.1 Lithobius niger
GTCAGACTAGCGGGAGTTTAAACGTCAGGAAGAAAATCGGTGCTGTGATGTGACTTTTAATTTATTTTCGTGCACAACTTTTGATGAAGGTGAAAGGAGACTCACCGAAAATTCAAGTGTAGGACCTTTTTGTGTTCTTCGAGGGTGGTAAATTTATGTGTTTTTGTTGTGGTTTTTTAAGAAACAAAAAAAAATGGATGGTTTCGTACGGTTAGTAAGGTACTAAAAAAATTGGCTAGTAGCCTAACTAGGCCTAACAAAATAAGTTAATTTCCATTGTCCTTGCAGGTAAATTCCCCAAGTTTATTTAAATCGATGATTTTTTCGTCGGTCAAAATCGTGATTAAAATCATCCAACCCTGCCTAAAAGAGCATAACAGTTTTAATGGCTGATGAAATCTGGACTCAACTATGCAATCCACGGCTACATTTTTCAAAGTAGGCTACTTGTTAAGAAATTATGGCAAAGTTGAAACAAAATAATCCAACCTAGGTTGCATAACTTATAAATACGAACAAGTCAGACATCAACAGTATTATGAGACCAACAAGGGTCATATGAATATGTCAGTCATTTAAGGTATTGATTCCGTAAAATTTAAATACAATACGGCAACTATGAAATTCAAATTTATGATTTAACAATCACACTCGCGACAAACAAAGACGCCACCACCACCAGCTTTCAATGAACACGGCTAAAGCAAGGTCTAAAAAGTGCCATATCTAACAGTGTATCTATGGCTATTACCACATCAAGTAAAATCACCTGGCTTCTTAGAAATTTTTTGACATGTCACAAATTTGGTTCAGTCTGCATCGCTACTGTTTCAGCCACAAGTTTTCTTTTGTGGCTTTTCCCATGGACTCTACCCATGGACTAATATACTATCGCACTACATGTTAGGGGTAACACGATAATCTATAATATCGAGATAAATATTTTCGTCGATTATCGTATCCAATCTTTATTTTGACTTATTGAATTATCGAGCAAACTGACGAGCATTTATAATGATGTAAAATAACTAAAATTATTGGTGTTGTTCATGTTCGTAGTGACATCCGTTTGAGGTTTAAAAGACGATGTAGGCCTACTTTTTTTAATTAGGCTATTTTATTTCGCATTACTTTTACTTATGTTGGCCAAGCGCACACTGTAGGCTCAGCTTCAGTCATGGTTTTTTTAACTAATAAAATTTAAATGATATAAATTCCAGCCTCAAAACTTGTTTTATCAGTTTTATCGATTAGGCTACGGTGAAACTTGTATTGTGATAAAAAAAAATGTGTGTATCGTGCCACCCCTACTACGTGATATTTTTTTTTATACAGTAGACCTAGCTCGGTTATTAGCCATTTGAATAAACGAACATATTCCATGATTTCTTTAGCCAAATAACCTTCACAACCAAATCAAATAGATTAACACTGGAAAAGTCAATTTCTTGGCTAAATTGCACAAATTGTATAGGCCTAGTGTTTTGGTGAATGGCAGTGTTTTGCCCATAGTCTTGCTTCGTTTTATCTCTGGTTCTGTTTTTATCTCTGGTTTCTTGCTGTATAGCCTACTAGAAAATGCATTACCTTATACCTCGTAACGAATTTGAAGTGTCTTAAGAAATGTGGCGTATATTCTTTGGCCTGAAGAAAATCCATGTTCTAGGATTGAAAATTCACCTATGTTGAATGCTAGCCATAGTTCAGAGACTTGACCTTTGACTTTACTACTTCAGAAATGGTCTCTAATTTCTTATTTGTAAGAGGCCTACAAAGTAGGACTGCACTTTACAAAAAAAATACGAACAGTGCCTCAGATGCGATAACCATAAAAGTAGGGTACTGTATGGCTAATTTTTTAATCTTGTTACAATTTTTTTTTTGAACTTTTCCTTATCACCCCGGATTTTGATAGTAGCATATTTACGTCACGTCACGTCACGCAAGGGCAGCACTACTACAAACAAACAAGTGTTGCCTCAAAATAATTACGAAATATGGTGAAGTAGCTTACTAACGCTGTGATGATGAAAGTTTCAAATGAAATAGTTTGAACATTATCAGCACATCTAGCCTAGCCTTAAATAAAATGTTATTTTATTACCCACGCTGTCTTAAAAAATGTTAGCCTACAGGCAAATTTTGCAAAGCTTGTAAAATTAATTATAATGTCTGACATACCCTAGTACTTTAGGCCAAAGTATACACTCGTTGTTTCTAGAATAAGCTAGAATTCTAGAAACAAACCTAACGAGACTAGAAACTAAACTTTTGAAGCAGCAAAGAATTTTTTCTGTGTTGTATACTATATAGCCTTCTGGTCTGGTGTGTGGGTGGGGGATGGATAGTTTAGTTTGTATGTTTCGATTCTGTGCAGTGGCACACTAGGTAGAGGGGTGCCCCAAGTCTGTAAGTTGAAAGTACAATTTGGTAAAGGTAGACAAACAAGGGGTTTATGCAACATAGATATTCAAACTGACTTTTTTAAAGTTTAAAATGTGGTTGAATTGCTGAAAATTGGTTGTTTTGCTGTTCTTGCGTGGGTGACTGCGTGTTTTCTGTGGTTCTGTCGTTTTAATGTTGTTATACTTCAGGTTAATTGCATTGGCTCTAATTTCAACGGACATGGAACCACTTACGGCAAACACAAAATAAAAAAAAAACTCGAATTTCACCAAACCCAGATTCACCTACTAAAAAGTTTGCAATCTTATTTGAATCCTACAATTTTTTCTTAGTATTGACGCGTTTCAGCCTAGAATTTTATATTATGATCAGCAGCATTCTGTAATTTAAACTTTGTTATTACTGTAACATGCGGCCTACTAACAATATTACCAAAAAAATTACACAAATCCAGTTTCCTTTTGCACAGTACAAACTTCATTTGAAAACTTATTACGAGCAAGTAACGTAAACTGAACAACCCAAATCACATTTAGGCCTAACTCAATCCAAACCAATTAACATGTAATCACAGGTAGCCTAAACAACAACACCTGTCCCGAATGGCTTTTTAAGGTCCCATAACTTTATGACCGCATTCCACAAAAGTGTTGATGGACTTTAAAAAAAAAAAGTCGTGTTTAGTTCGTGTTTCTTAAAAGTTTAAAAAGTACGAACTGAAACACGTATGATCATTTAGCAGTTGACCGACATTCCAAGTTTTTACTCGATCGAGGAAGCAATTCCGTTCCTCTTGAACTTTTGTTTGGCCACCAACAACCCTCTCTGAATCAATTTTAAACCTTCCACGTCAAGTTTAACAACATAAAACAGTACGGGAACGTTTGACTAAGGGTTATTTTCAATATTAAACAACTTAAACTCACCCGATTGCTGTCGAGTGCTTCGGCAGAATGGGAGTCCTTGGAGGCAAAGCAATGTTGACATTTCGACTTGTTGAAAATATTGGGCGAAAACTTTCGGCATTCTACCTTGGGGTTGGACATGATCGCACTCGTCCCTAGCACCTCATTCATTCATGATGTCACGTTTAGGCACAGATCCAGTAATAAAAAGCCTTGTCGTTTGTCCTTACACGTCTTCGCATTTCTGTTCACCACATTAAAACAACAATCCGTGTAGAAAAGTTCGCGATTCTAACTCCACGGCTGACATGGCGCAGGTGAAGCGAAGTGCTCGTTTTTGGCAGGCAGGAAGAGAACGCGCGGTTATGACATCGCCCTTTCTGTGTAAAAAGCGTTGAAAATTGATGATTTGTCTGCCTACACAGTAATTCCACATCAATATAGTTCCAATAGTAGCCGTAAGAATATATGGTGTAAACAATGGCGGCGCTGGGTACGACTGTAATTCGACGTACTAGTTGCTACATGTTAACGGTATTGAGAGAAAATTCGCAATTGTGCTGTCGCCCGACCAGCATACCGAACCAGGAAATTAACGATTCGTCTGCGTCCAAAAGCTTAACATTTCATGTTAGTTTCAATTGCGGCCACTAGATTGTGTGGTTTACCAACGGCGGCGCTCGACACGCTCCTGCTACATAAGTGGTAGGCGCGCCAGATTTATTTAGAAAATTCCAGGCAATCAGTGCGCGCGGGACGCTTCAACTCTGGTTATCTACCAGGTACACTAATCTCGGTTCGGTTTCAACTGTGCATGCGCACGAATAGTATTGCCGGTAGGAAAAAGAACGCAATACAATTTTTAAAATTGTTTAAATTTTTTTTTTTAAATGTCGAAATACCAAAAGCCGAAAACTAATGCATCACGTCATTTTACAATACTTGAAGTTCAAACATATAATATTTTATGCTTCTATTGAAATATGTCTTGAATTAATTATGCATTTGCGCACAATAATTATGGCGCACAATTATGGCGCACACTTAATTATGGCGCACAATAAATTTGAACCTGGGAAATAAATTGACATTCTTCACCTCAGAATGAATCGGAAGCACCTACCCTAATAATTTTCCCCACACAATTTTTTTATTTCTAATGTATTCTGGTGCAATAACATGTACCCTTCAGGGTACAACAGTTTTTTTTTTGTTGTTAACCGAGACCTTTTATGGCTAAAAACATTTTTGAGGGTGGGGGAGGGGGGGGGGGGGTTAGGCAGCATTGTATTATAAGTTTCACGTTCAAAATTGATTTTCTTGGGTCGCAAATACTGCAGGCGGTCAATCACTAAAAACATCATAACTTTATTAAGACTCGAGATAATGACTTGAAATTTTCACACAAGTTCCCAGGTATGGTAACTATAAAGTGAACTAAAATCATAATTCTACACAATTCCGGTGTAGCTTTTTAAAAAAAAATCCAAAAATTTGGACTGTATAAGTTTTGTGTACGCTATGTGCAAATTGTGATGCTATTATAAAATAAAATAAATTGTAGTGGCAAAATTATCTTAGTCCCGTGATAGTGCTATGTATACACAGGGACGTGCACACGGGGGGATCGAGCCCCTGCCCTCATGGCAAAGTGCCCACTTTTTTTCTGAAAAAAAAGTGCCCTCTCTATGTAAGTGGTGGTGTAAAAGAGCCTAAAAAACGCAAAAAACGCAACAACTGCTACGAAAGTGGTGCAAAGAGCCACAGAAATGGTTAAAATCCCACAAAAGGTGGTAAAAAGCAGTTAAAACACCCAAAAAAAAAGGCCCCCAGAAAAAAGTAAGTTTGCCCCTGCCCTCTAGGGGGCCTGTGCACGTCCCTGTGTATACAGATGATTTAGAGCCCAAGCCGATTCATGTGCACCAACTTTTGCCGGCGTTATCAAAGTAGCAGTATATAAAAGTGTAATAAAATTTACAAAAAAATGTACCGGCACGGTACTCCCACAAAAATGCAGTTTCAGTAGACGGCCCTGGGTTCGAGTCCCAGCTTTTTCTTTCTTTTCCAAGTTGCGTCACAAAGAAACTTTGAGGTCGATCAAATAATTGTACGGATTTATCAATGTAGACGATGAGTTTTTCATAACACCTTCCTTGGATTGCTTTTTCATGGTACCGGTGCGCCTTGCAGGTTTACGCTAACATAATATTCCGCGGGGACATCCGGAGCCGGGAGCTTAGTTTCACATCCCAGAACACGATACGCCAAGAAATTATTGGAGCAAACACAACGAACTAACAGCAATAACTCATTAAAAACTACCGTTCCTTCTCATTCGACTGTTTGAATAAAGATTTAACTTACGTGGTACTTCATTTTGACGATTTACGTCAATAATTATTGAGTAGGGACAGAAAAAAATGGCAGACTAACAAGCTCTATGCACCTATTTCGATCGTGTGTGTGTATTTGTAAATAAATCGTCTGGGTCCCTAACTTAAATTTACTGTTATCGATCGATTAAATGAGAACAGTGTCGGTTTATTTCATGATTTGATTTCGATACGTCTTAACGTAATTAAACAACACTCGACAGCATGTACTGCGAACGCGACGTATTTATAACACGCTTACGTATCCATCCGCATACCGCCCCAGGTGATCAGAATGTGTGTCATGTTTTTTTTTTTTGTTTTTTTTGCCGATCGGCATCAACCCAACGCGATTTGAAACGCGATCACCTCAGCTGTCAGAGCAACCGAGTAATACAGAAGTATGACCACTGTACTTTTATGACGCTGTACTTTTAAATTAAAAAAAATTCGACTATTTTCACTTGTGTATTTAATTTCATTAACGTAGGCTACTGTAAGCTA
The DNA here is from genome assembly GCA_023313725.1 of Lithobius niger. Taxonomy (NCBI): domain Eukaryota; kingdom Metazoa; phylum Arthropoda; class Chilopoda; order Lithobiomorpha; family Lithobiidae; genus Lithobius; species Lithobius niger. The sequence goes on from JAHWFP010269108.1 coordinate 47,440, forward strand.
ATTAAAAAGACATAACTAGCTGTAAATAATATCCACCCAAAACCAAAACTGGTATAAAAAGCCGCCAAGTTTCCAAAAACGATCGGCCTTTGAAGGTAGTGATATCATTCAACCAGGGAAATGCTGCCAAGGTTAATCCTATTAGCCAAGTTGATCGCACCGACTAATAGTTCGAAAGTTAAATGAAAACTATAACATTGCTACTAGCTGTAGCAGTCTTCAAGTTTTCATTTAAAGGCCAAAGTCTTATTCGATGCGATTAACTTGGCTAATAGGATTAACCTTGGCGGCCTTTTCCTGGTTGAATGACATCACTACCTGCAAAGGCCGATCGTTTTTGGAAACTTGGCGGCTTTTTATACAAGTTTTGGTTTTGGGTGGATATCATGACTTTCACAGGACTGTGAACGTACATAAGGTTACACCGTCTTATCTGTACCTTTATTTTCTCGAGGAATTTTATATCTATAAATTTTCACATTGATAATTTTAAATTTACCATTGCCAATTAGCCGTAAGATTAGCCAAATTGACACGGCTTAGTTTATTGTATGACCATTCTTCACATGCTTAAGTTTTTTCACTCCCATTTTTGCACACACTGGCTAAAAATAGCTGATTTCGTTCGCTTCGCTCACTCAATCGGCGAATCCCCTTCAGTTGTTTTCCAAACATTGCCCTTTGTCATGATGACGTGCCTTAGGGCCGTTACCATGACACTTCCTGGCCTTCCTTGGAGCACCTGCTACCAGCCCGTATCTCTATAGTATAGCACGCCGTTTTATTTAAAAATTAGTGCTAGCAATAACGAATATACAATTCCCGATATCGGATTTCTATTTCCAATATCGGAATTTAATTTGCGATATCGGAATTAAATTTATAATATCAGAAATTATAGTTTCCAATCGCGAAAATCGAATTCCCGATGTCGCGATGTCCGATATCTAATATTAAATTAGAACATCCGATATCGGAAATTCTATTTTCGATATCGTAAATGCAATTTCTGATGTCAGGAATAAGTAGGCATTTCCGATATCGGGAATTCTATTTCCGATATCGGAAATTCGAATTTAATTTCGAATATTAGGAAATACAATTCTGAATATCGAGAATTGGCTAGAATTTCCGATATCGGAAATTGACTTTGCGATATCAGAAATTGAATTTGCGGCAATAATATTTTTTGTTTGTTTGCATTTGTCAGAACAGAGGCAAACGAAAAGTACAAACACGAAGAGCGAACGTGAACCGAATGACAACAGTCTGTGAGCAAAGCTAAGCAACCTCAGTCGGCCTTCTCAAGTGTGGGCACCATATCAGAGGTGATGATGGCATTGAAGTACTTACCGCACCGAGTGAATTGGACTTGGTCAATATTTCCTTGAGAACTACATTACTTGTCAATTTTCCTTGGTGCGGGCCATGAACCCAGCCAAGAATGGCACGTTATACTATAACAACATTGTCTCGGTTATTAACAATGCAAATAGTTATTGTACAAATTTGTTTAAATTTTTATTTTATTTTATTGAGCCTATCGATTCTGACAATCATTCGCTCACACTATCCTACTTAATTAACTTAACCTAAGAACTATTAAATTAACCTAAGAATTAACAACATTCCACAAACTCTAAATGATACAATGGTGTACAACGTAGAGGCAAAAAAAAAAAAAGAACAGAGGGAATAGGTTCGATGGTTCGCCAACAATGCGCTAACACTGCCCTTTATTGCAACAATGCCGCAGAGGTATTTGTCCAGATCCCCAAATGCTCATCATCGCTTTGCTCCCCGCTAGCAAATTATCATGTTAGATAAGTTACAATTACAATGTATCAATGGCGTGTTCCCAATGTTCACGAAAATAGCATTACAAATGATTACAATCTTTGGATTAAAAACATCCCCAAATGTCAAACCATAAAAGGCACCTATTGGAGTCAAACGTAAACTGAATGTCAAATTTCAAGCATATCTGTCGCATACATTATTTTATCTGAGTGGAATTAGCTAGTAATAAGTAGTAGCCTATAAATTCTTGGTAGTAGTAGTAGCTAGCATTAAATCAACGATGTTGAGGTACCTTTTTCGTATTGAAATCCTGTATGCACAGCTCTGAAACAGGACTGTTGTCCACTCGGTAAACCCCATCGATCTGTACAATTTCCAAAGCTTTCTGTAGCATTATTATTTAGTATTCAATACCAGAGTAAACTTTATGTACTATATTTGTTTTGGCGTCGTTATTCTGTTTATACACGTTCTAGGCATCACATAAATTTTTGCTGGTCGTAACAATGCGTTTATCGGTACTTTTTGGATAAATCACGTAGGATCGGCAGAAATTTGTAACTCAAAACAAAGCTATTTTAGCAAATACGACTGCCGCTTGTGATTGTAACCGCCATCTGAAAACTATTTTGGCGTAAAAGAAGTTTTTTGACGCGCTTAGAATGGAAGATACCCAACCTTTACCCAAAAGACGCTGATCCAAAAACCATATCCATACTAACTTCAAGGAAGGGTGCCCATAGTAACTTTATAGGGCGAACAATACAAAAAAGACACGCTCCGTACATTTCGTATGAAAGAGCATTTCTCTATAACACAGTCATTGTTAAAACAACAATACAATGCAAACAGACAGTCCAGATCAAACAGACAATGCAAACAGACAATGCAAACAGACAATGCAAACAGACAGTCCAGATCAAATGCGTTTCGAATCTCAGGCTTCATGTTTCATGGCTTCAGGCTTCATGGATTCACAGCTTCAGCTTTCATGTAAGGTGGTGTCACCTAGGACGATATATGGTAAACTGTGTTTACCATATATCGTGAGGTGTCACCCATAGAGTTAGATATATTATATTGTTACACCAGAGAGGGAACTATAGGGATGTTTTTAAAGTCAGCGGCTTGCTTGCTGAGCGCTGAGTTTGCTTGGTCTCGGCTTCGTTCGCTTTTCCCATTTTCAAGCTGAGATTAAAAACGACGTTATTTGAAGTTTACTAAGCACAAACATGGCCGATACGATAGTAACAAATTCAGTTATTATATCTCTTTTCTCTGTTTTATCGCATTATTAGTAGCGTTTAAGATGATGGGAATAAAGAATAAGCAATTGAGCTACTGGCAGCTATCAATATCGTACTTATCACGCACGTATCATGTAAATTTATCGCTTGTATGATGATTGTTGCCGATTGTTGCTCCACGGCAATGGCGCACATCGTGCCTCCATATTGGCAAAAGCAAATTGGTTAGGGATGTTTTTAAAGTCAGCGGCTTGCGACTCGCTTGCAAGCGGAAACGCTGCCTGTTTGTTCTTTCAATGGGAAAACGTTCCCCGCGGCCAAGCGACTCGCAAGCCGCTGACTTTAAAAACATCCCTGTTGCGTAAGCTCAGCGAACTCAGTACCCTTCATCTTCGCTTACTTGGCTGGCCAGCAGCTGCCAAGCCGCTGACTTTAAAAACGACGGAAAAGTTTCTTAGCGGCAAGCGGCTTGAATTAAAAAACGGGAAAGCTTGCCTCGCTTCCAAACGGCTCGCAAGCCGCTGACTTTAAAAACATCCCTATTCGGGTATAGTTACGGTGGCCCTATAGGCTCACTTCATTCCCATTTTATACTTCATACATACAACTCTGAACTTCACATATATATCTACGAAGTTCATAGTTGTATCTGTGAACTTCATACTTCACACATACAACTCTGAACTTCGTAGTTACACCTATGAACTTCATAGATATAACTATGAAGTTCAGAGATATATGTGTGAAGTTCAGAGTTGTATGTGTGAAGTATAAAATTGTAATGAAGTGAGCCATTAGGGCCACCGTATCCAAGGCCACTGTATATAGTGGCTATAATATTCGGGTCGAAACCTGTCCGTGTGTAATCACCGCCGCCAGGAGCCAGGTCGGCGCCATCGTCAATTTGAGAACAACTTCGTTCGTACTAGAGGTGTGGGCCCCCAACAGCCAAATCAAACGTAACTTACACCGCCGCTGGCAGATTCGGATCCTGTCATCGCGTTTACTTGTTAGTTAATGTCAAAGAGTTACTAAAAGACGAAGTAAAAATTTATTTATGCTTTCGAAATAACTGAATTACTTGGAACTTAAAGTGGCACTATCACCGATTGAAATGCGAACGGAAATACCCTGGCACCATCTAGCGGCAGTTTTATTGTTAACCTGCATAGCTTGCTTCCAGGTGCACGAAGTCGAACCAAAATTTCACTCAATAATTAAGGATGTCGTGGCTTATTTGGTTCGTAAAAAGAAATGACATTGTGCATTCCTTCGCCTGGTGCAAGCAAGAGCTAGATAGTACTACATAGCGCTAGATGTTGTCAGATTTCGTCTGCTTTCAATAGGTGATAGTGCCACTTTAAAACAAAATTTGGCAAATTGTAAACATTATGCTTCATTGTAATGTGCTTCATTGCTTTACATGCTAAAAATGAAATAAAATCAAGTTGGATTATTTCAGCTTGCAACAGCAAATGTGAAGTGGAACAGTAAAGCAAGGGGAGGGAGCAGGGTGGTAAGAGGCAGCCCCCTCTTCCACCTCCCCCCCCCCCGAAAAAAACCTAACAATACGAGCCGAGTGGGAATAAAAATTGCGTCGAGCCGATTGGGAAAACGGTCATTTGCTATTTTCTTCAAAACTTTGATGAAACCATACATGACGTATAGGACCGGTCATTATATCACCGGGGGGGGGGGGATTCATGAAGTTATTGGACCCTCTCAAGGGAAGATCGTAAATTTTTCAGATCCAGTCAAGGGGGGGGGGGGGGAGTCAAAACAGACTGACCAACTGTAAGAAAAAGTCATTTTCTGGCCTAAAAAATGGCACTTTCAACAGTCAAAATTTTTAAAAACGCTTCACCCCCACCATCATGTCAGTGTTTACAAGGTTTTGAAGCTATTAGTACCATTACTGCAAGTATAGTTTTTACAAAGAATTTCTTCGAAAGACCTTGACACCTGGTTTTTTGGCTTCTTCGGTCTTTCGTGCTATGTTACGGATGTGGGCCCTCAAGCAAAATGTGTGTTTATCATACTTATTGTATGAATCTCGACAAGAGATGGGTGTAAGGAACATTTTATAGAACGTGTTTAATCCAACATGTCTTTTCGCTAAAAACGAGACACGCTGTCGGTGTGGAGAGCTATTTATTTATTTTGCTACAGCACTAATCTTGGCTACAGGAATCATCTGCAGACAGTCGCAATAGGGATACGAAAATCGCAATTTTTTTTTTTTTGGGGGGGGGGGG
>JAHWFP010269108.1:52841-70590 GCA_023313725.1 Lithobius niger
CCCCCCCCCCCAAGAAAAAATTGTTTACGTTACTGATATGTCAAGTGAAGTTATTCTTCGCTTTAGGTTATAACAAGTAATACAATTTGTGTTCTGTGTCGTCTGTTTCCGTCTTTATGCTTGTTGCATCGTCTGCTTTTATTTTGCTATCAGCTCAAGATGTGTATTTCGACGAATTATTAGGAAGTTAATTTCAGCCGTTTTAAACTTGACCAAGCTAAAAATGTCAGATTGCAATACCGCGACTTAGTTTAATCAAGCCGTGGTTTGCTTACCTCTTATATTGAAATTAACGCACGCAAATACAACGAAATCGATACACGCCTTTTTCTCAATGGGGTCGCCATCTTGGAAATCCGACGCGGACAAGTAAAGCTGAAAGAGCCATCCCCCTGGTGTCACTTTACACCCTGCACGTTTGGTGACCGGCCCGGGCAAGGTGGCTACGTCACTGGGACGACCCGGCATCGTCACGTTCAGCCTGATCATGTGTTTGATTGGCCAGATTCTGGTTGCCCGGACAAGTTTTTAGTTGCGGGTTTCTAATGTTATATGTGCTAGGGCCGTAAAAATAAAATAAAAATTGAAAATCGTAGTTTTCTTGGGATCTGGAATGACCGTGTAAAAAAAGTTGTAAGCGGCGCATTTTTCCACAAAAGCTAATTCAGGGTAGAAGAATATATCCCTAATCTACCCCGAGCTAATTACATAAAACGCATTATCTTAATGAGCCTTGTAGCCATACTTTATACAAGAGATGTAAGGAATGCCACTGACGCAGCCGCCGCGAAAAAAAATTAACCGTACCGCCACCAAATTACGATATAAAACACACCTCTGCTCCGTCCTCTGTCACGACAAAATGGCGACTGACGGAGAAGCTAGTTCTCCTTTCAATGAAATCGGCACAGAGGAATTCGACAGAAACGGTGAAATGAAAGAAGCTGAACTGAATGATGACGAGGACTTTGGAGAAAATAGCTGTAAAGTTGAAGGAGGAACTGAAGAAGAGGAAAGAGAAAGGGGTGAAGACAAAATGGAAAGAACTGAGAACAATGAAGCCTCGAAATCCATCGAAAGTCAGGAACCCGATCCTGAACCACGGGTCAAAATCACGGAAGATGAAAAGAGCACCCTGTTTTTTAGCAATTTGCCAAATGATGTTCGAACCTCTGATTATTTGAAACATATTTTAGACGGAGTAGGTAAAGCACAAGGCTGTCTTGTAGTAGGGGGAGCGGACGCAACTAAGAAAGTGCACAGATCCGCTTTTGCTGCGTTTGCCAGCGAAAATGAAGCCAAGAGGGTATTAGAAACTTTAAATTCCATTGGAGTACGAGAAGTGTTTGCAAATTTTGGTAAGAAACGAGTAAGCAGTGATGCTGAGGCTAAGGCTGATTATGTGCCGAAGAAGAATAACAAGAAGTTGCATGATGAAGTATTTATCCCCCGCTACAGTTCAGGTCAACCAAATAAGTGCATATTTGTCCGCAACATAAACCGTGAAGCTACCGAAGAAGAAATCCGGACGGCTTTTGCATCTTTCGGAGAGATAGAGAAAATAACTTTCCCGAAGCAAAAGAAGGGAATCACGTTCAGAGGAATTTGCTTCATTACGTATGGTAGCATAATAGAGGCGAAGAATGCCGTTGAACAGATGAATTTGCGAGACTTCCAGGGCCGACAGCTGAACGTGAGGTTTTTCGCCGAGAGAAAGGAGTTTACGTGCGAGGACAACAGCGATGGTAAAACTTTAATTTTACAAAATGTTCCTGCGAGTGCTACTGAAGCCGTCATACACGAAGCATTCCGTCCTTTCGGTGATATAGGATATATTATAAAATTAGTCGATCCTTACACTGAAAAAATGACGGGAAGTGCCCACGTTCGTTTTCGTAAAAAAGAAGACGCTGACGTTTGTTTGATGCAGTCTGAAGTTACCAAAGGAATTGATGTGGAGAATCGTAAGGTAACAGTTGCTGCAGATATCTGGGAAACGGAAACCGAAGAAGTGGACGAAAAAGACGACCGGAATTTACATTTGGCCAAAGAAGGGAAAATTAGACCCGGAACCGAGGCTGCGGTAGGAGTTTCGGCGTCGGACATGGGTAAACGTTTAGTGCTGGAGGTATGGAAGAGGAGAGTGATGAAAAGTGAAAACATGTGCGTCTCGGACAAACGTCTGTGTGTGCGAAACATCCCCGCTGTTATGAAAGATAAAACAATCAATAAAATGATGAGAGAGGCAGCTGGGCCGAACGCTGTCATTACCGAATGTACCATCATGCGGGACGAGACGAAAGCCGCTGGAGATGAAAATCCCAAAGTGTTTGCGTTTGTGTCTTTTTCAAAACACGAAAATGCGTTAGCTGCTCTGCGTACACTCAACAATAACAGAAAGTATTTCACCAACAATCAGCGCCCCATTGTAGAGTTCTCGCTCGAGAGCCGTGTGGTAAAGAACAAGAAGGATGATTTCAAAAAGAACGAGAACGGCACAGAAAGGGGAGTTTACAACGTGAACACTGTTGCAGGTAACAGTGTAGGCCTAACCGCCGCCCAAAAAAGGCTCAGGAATAGAAAAAGAAAGAATGAAGGCGGCGGTCTCACGGCATCGGACCCAGCTCTAAAACTGGCCAAAATTCAACCTCAGCCAACGAAAAAACAGTTTCCGACAGGAAGAGGACGTGGTGGTTTCAGAGGACGAGGGCGCGGTGGTTATCAAGGTAACCGTCCTGTAGGGAGTTGGCTGGCGACACACGAAGAAGAGCAGAACAATCAAGCAAGTCGTTTTATTGCTCAATTGCGCAATATCGTTGGTGCTGCTGATGTGTTAGGCTTAACCAGCCAGAGAACTTCATCGATGTTCAGTGGGCGATTCACAGACCTTGATCCGCCATCAGTGAGACGGGGAAATTATCACGAGTTTTGGTAATTACGAGGTTGGACTGGTTTACCCCGGCAAGCCATTTTTGGAAGACCACTTGCTATCAGAAATGGGTATTTCATGTTTATTGTATGTTAAGCCTACATTTAATTCTTTTAGGCTAAAACTAGCATAGCTTTATATTCATACTTCATTTGCACGCAGTTAAAACGATTTTTTCTTTTTTACTGTGTTTACTTGTACATTTTGAGGATGGATTTTCGGTTTGCTTGTCATTGCAAATGATTTTTCAGCATTTTTGATTTTCCAGTCATGGCAACCCAGAATTTTGTACATGTAGGTAATTTGTAACCCTCTAAATAGACATCATTCCTGTAACGTTGAAATAAAATCTAGGGTTGATTGGTGGGAGCTTTTTTCTGCCGCTCTTTTTTTCCATCAGCAAAATAGGCTAGCCTACTGACAAATACCAACCCAGTTTTATTAGGAGTTAAATATAAAAGAACCGAAAGTTACGTGAGGTTTATCATTGTGGCTAACTGAAACTAAAACTTAATCGTGAAGCAGGCGTGTTCCATGCCATCATCACGCTATTTGATGGTTGGCTAGGGTAACTTGGGAAGACGTGGAGCACACCTCTAACACCCTCAGAGATCGAATTAACCCAAAAAATTGATTAGCAAAAGTGCGACGCAAAATGAAAATTGTATAGCCGATTTTTGTTTAAATGTTAAATTTTTGTTTTTTCCACTTATAGACCCAACTCAAATTTTTGCTATGTAGCGGTAGGCGTATGTTGAATTCCTATTACAAATTTCCATTGCGTTGCTGGAGTATTTTTTGTACAGTCATTGTGAATCGTTTGGGGTTGTCATTGGGCCATGCTTTGGACTAGCGGTAACCAACCCTTCCCAATGTCGGTCGCCACTCGCCATTTGGCGAGTGGAAATCAACAGTTGGCGACTTGGAATTTAGCCGTACTCGCCAAATCGGCGACTAGCTACAGAGCATGCCACTAAAAAAGGGGTATCTCTGGAACCGTATAAGTTAGAGACGAACGGTTTGCGGTGTTATGCTCAGATTTATAAGGGCTATATAATTGGATTTTCTGCATTAATATTGGAGTTTGCACAATTTTGTTAATGCATAAATTAGAGAAACCTTTCATCATACAAGACGTATTTGGTATGTGGCGAGTAAAAATTGTGAAATGGCGAGTGCTTTGTAAGGTCTACTGGCCAAGTGGCGACTGCTACTGGATTGACATGCAGAAGAGTTGGCGGTAACGCGAAACGCGCTTATCCAAAACCAATTCCTATGTCTCTCCTGCAAGAAAACGTTGTTTTTGCTAAAACCCAGTACGTTAGTGAATGATAAAAATTATCCCTCTACTTGGCAATAAAGTGACAAAGTGGGTTAAAAGTAGTAAAAAGATAAGGATGGGGGGTAGGGGCGGCAGCCTAAGGGGGAAAAGTAGGCGCGACAGCCAGGACGGGAGGGGGGGGGGGGAGATAGGGGTGCCAGCCAAAAGGGGAAAAGTAGGAGCGGCAGCCTTGGGGGGGGGGGAGAAGGTAGGGGTGCCAGCCAAAAGGGGAAAAGTAAGGGCGGCTGCCAAAGGGGAGAAAAGTAGGAGGGCAGCCGTGGGGGGGGGGGGGTAGAGGTGGCAGCCAAAGGGTGGAAAATAGGCGGCACCCAGAGGGGGTAAGTAGGGGCAGCAACCAAATTTTATTTAGGCTTTTTTTTATTTTTTGGCTTAGGTTGACAACCCTGTGAAAGAATCGGAGCGATGGGCGACGCAGTACGGCTGGCTACGTTGCAGTAAGATTTATCCAGGTTTTTTTTCTTTCGGCGTCTTCTTTTTGAGATAATTTTTCCACAAGTTGACCGATTCTGACCTTCAAATACACCATTTGAACCACTTTTTCGAGAGCTTTTGAATGGTGCTATTCTCAAGACGAGTGGTTGGGTCGTTCTCAAGCTGTTTAGCAAAAACCAACTGACAATAGGGCTTGAAAAAAAGTTCTTAAAGGAAACTTGTTCATGAACCAAAATGGTTCTAACTGAAAATTTTGCACAATGCAAAATTCCACCTTCACCTCCTAACTGCAGGCCACAGCCACCCTCCCTCTACCCACGACTGTTTTTTATTTTTATAGAAAGTTTCTTGCAGACTGGCTGAAAATGTTCTGCTTCCTGGGTTGTCAAAATGGCAGATGTCGAAGTACTGTAGTGTTTTCCATAGTTTATCCATTTCATATGCCTAGATGCAAAAGTTGTGATTAGTGGCAGATAGTTATTGAATTGGTGGTAGGTATTTGATTTCCCCATTTAAGGCCGTAGACGAAAAATATTTTTGTTCTTGGGCATACAAGTCACCCGGTTTCTTGTCAATATTTTGTATTTTTGCTTTTTTTTTTTCTGTTTGAAACTAAGTAACCTACCTCGTTCTTAAATTGTTTTCTTTTTTTGCATTAAATTTGTTAACTACTTGAAACTGCATATTAGCATATTAACCTGATGCTTAACTGGATAACGTATGTGCAAGAAAGCTCATCCCTCGGACAAATTTCTCAATTAAGTAAACTTTTGCCAGGGCCTGAGAACGGACAACTTGTTTTACGTCCCAAGTTCTCAGTATATTAGCTAGGCTACGGGTTTAAAGTTAGTAACAATTTCGACAAAAGAGGTTTACAATTATGTGACAAGATAATATTAAAACACTACTTGAAGGGATATGAAAGAGCATTAAGGTGTGCATTCAGTTGTCATACTGTTCTGCTCTGCAGACGAACGTGTACACAGAAAGCCCACAACAATTTTTGGGCGTGTTGACCAGTTGTTTGAGGGCGAGGTGTAACATTTGGAGTGATTTCACCTTTATCTGTCCAATTATGAACTGTTTAAGTGGTAAACTGCTGAGGCGCAGTAGTTGCTACATTACAGCACATCATCCTGGATGACTTGCAAGACATGCATGGTTCTCGGTGGCCTATTTTTTCCTGTATTTTTCCTATATTTTGTGGGAAAATCCTTTAAGATATCCGCTTGTTTTGTGCTCGTATGTTCAGTTTGAAATACGGTAAATACAAGTTGCTGGAATAGTTTATCAAACTTTAAATTAATGGCATATGGCTGTTGACGAGCGGTGCACGTGCTGCATTAGGCCTAAGCATCCGTAGCAGAGACTCGTGGTGCCATATAGAGCAGCTTAGATCTAGCGTCAGTTTTCTACCTGCAGTACGCTTGTTTTATTGCTTGGCTAGCTATTTGGTGTATTTTAATTCTGTAAACTGCAATGTTATTAACCTTACAACACGTCATATTTTTTGTTTGTGCCTGACTTGCAATTGAGCGACTACAATTAGGTCTAAATACCGAGGCTCCAAAATCTAATCGGAACCAGCTAGACTTAACAAAACCCAAAGATAAGTGTTTCGAATTGGTAGTTACTGTATTCTGATATTTTTTTTTTGGTTAACTCTTAATTTTTTACACCAATTTTTAAAGGGATATACCTCTTCGGCCCCATTTTCCTCGATCCTCCACATCAAGTACGGCCCCAAAGGCTTGTTTCCTTGCCGTTAGTCTTTCCCTAGCTAAAAATCCTTTTTAAAATATGGCGTCTAGGAGATTTTTTGTTGAATATAATGGAACTTTATTTACGAACTACCCGTAAGTATATGATGCATTACGCGCTTACAATAACCATGACGTTTCATCTGTGTACGTGCATGTACTAATTTGCTAATAATTACCATGAGATCGAAAATCTAAAAGCGTAATGCAGTAAAAATTAAAATTAATTATTCCAATAGATGGTCAAAGCAAAATTATAAGACACTAGCCTAGAAAATTATAAATTGTTATATTAAAATACAAGAATCAATCTGGTTTGTCACGACACGATTAATGCGTTCATGCTGGTTCGTCTATTAGGCACTAGGGATGTGCCAATGTAGCTTTTTTTCCCGATGTACCGATTACTGTCAAAACGGAATGCCGATGTAACACTAAATAATGATTACTTTGCAAAAAAATGTGTGATACAGTTTCTGCTGCTGATGTACTGCAAGAAAAAAACGGGCAGTCAAGGCACAGCGTGAGAGGCGGCCGGTTCAAGACACGGGTCAGGGCTCTCCCGCAATAAATGTTCATTCTCAAACACCCAAACGAAGTCAAATTTAGTGTTGGCAGGAAAGAGAAGCGGTTTCCTGTCAAGTTCTGGCGCCTGAACTTGACAGGAAACTCTGGGGAAGCTTCTTTGCCCCGGCTGGCCTTCTCCCTGAGCAAGTGACGGTTCGCTGAGACAAGATTTGTTGCATTCATTGGTTTATTGCATGAGAGCATTGCAATTGAATTGGTTGTGCAGCCATCTTCCGTTGTTTCTCGCTCTCTGCTTGCCGACACGCAGGCGCGTGGGTGAACTAGGGTCAGGGCAAACCGTGTGAGGGCTGATGCAAAGCCTTGCGGGCTTGCACCCTCACAGCTAAAGCAATAACTCCAATCACAACAGCTACATTTTGCAAATAAAATAAATTATAATAAACAAAAAAATTCCGTTGTGAGGAACATAGACACTAAACGGTCACTTAAATAAGCACAGCTACTTATTCTGTGTGCATTTTCCAAAAAAGAAATATAAATATCTTCGTGACTTTACTGATATAAATCCAAAGTGCACTTTGTTTTGATGTAGTTATTTCGTCTTTATTTGATTGCTGACTGGAATCCTGACCCAGCAAACGGCTTACGGCCGTCTTGTTTGCCGGCCATAGAGAGATTAACTAGGTCGAACTTTAGGTTTAGTGAGATTCCCTGGGTGCGTGCAGTATCTTGTTGCTCAGAGCTCCAAGCGAAGGCTCAGTCCCTCACACACTTCAGTCTTCAGGGTGGCGTTCTACATGGAAAACCGGGAAAATTCAGGGGATTTATCAAGTCTGGAAAAATAAGGGAATTGGAAAAATATTTACCGAAAATCATGGAATTTAAACATTTTCCGGAAAATCTTTCACATATAAAGTTCACATTTAATTTTTACTTCTGAAACCTTCACTTTATTTCTGTTCGAACTTCATTTCCTTTTTGATTCATTTATAATAAAGCGAAAACTCCTTAGGCCCAAAAAAATGTGACACGTTAGGTGTTAGTGAGTTTTTAGTTTTGTTCACAATATGGCCTTTTCTGCTCTTTACCAGTACCAGTTGGGGCAGTGCAATTTTTGATTTAGCAAAGCAATGCGATATAGTTATTACGATTTGAGTGAAATGGCCTGTACTGCACCGTCCTTCGACCAAAAAAAAATCGGGGGAAAGTGTTAGTATTGATCCGGAAAACCTAGAGAAATCGGGGGAATTTTATCACGAGCTTGAACGCCACCGTGGTCTTTCAAAAACTGAAGAATCTGTTATTTTTCTAAGGTGCAGAGAGTTTTTATGAAATCTGAAAATTGTGATTTGGTTATCGAAACCGACCCATCTCTACCTTCCGGTATAGGCAGTGATTAGATTATCAATTTGCAAGGAGTGCAGTACACTACAAAAAATTTGTCCTACTATGTGATGACAGCTTGTAGTTTTTGTTTTATCAGTGAACATTTTGTAATGTTTTCACTTTCTTCAGAAATGCTTACCTTTAAGTTTAGTGCTTATTTTGTTTCTTCAGCATCCAATGATTTCTTGCTATGACCTGCTTCCTACCATTGTTGACTGACCAACAATGATCCATCTTGCTTTTTGTTTTGGGCAGAGTTTTGTGCTGCGGTGTCGGCTGCAGCGTTTGCTAAGCCAGGACTAAGACATTATCGGAAAAATTCGCTAATACCACACTGAGACAAACACTAAGTCCGCTTAAATTTTTGGTAATTACACAGGGTCTGTGGCAGTTCTATCACCTTCAGAAGTAAAAATGAAGTGCACATACATTCGTTGATCACACCATTCATTTTGAAATTTGCAATCTGTACCACTGATCGGTACAGAATGTTTTTTTTCTGCATCTGGGCTTTCCACTTTTGGACGCTGCTCACCTTTAACTCCTTCCTGAGCAAATGATCGATGTTGGGATATGAAGGCCCATAAATGTTCGTAGCGGCAGGCCCTTTTCTTTGAATTGGCTTGTAGCAAGTGGTTCAATGCTTTGAGGTGCAAGTCCTTGAAGGTGTCGCACGAGTTGATGGGATGTAGCGGATTATTACGTAGTGGAGGGCGATCCCATGTCCTTCTGTCTTCCTGTGCTGTTGCGTCCTGGTGCTCCTTATGACGAACCTGGAGGTGTCTCACCCAAATACTCAGCCTCGCAACTACCACAGGGAACACAATGCACAACTCCCCTATGGGTGCAACAAGTGCTCTGGAGGAGGAGAGGGGTGGGGTGTGTGAACTCTTTCCACACTTCTTGCTCGTGGTGAAAGAGGGATGATTCCATCGTGATAAAGAAGAGCGGGGTGGGGCCTCGACCTGCATTGGAGGATCGATCCAGGGTCCATCAGAGGGTCTCGACCGAATTAGATTCGTAAGGTCTAGGGGACGTCGATGAAAACGTCCAATAACTTGAGCCGGCAAGGCACCGTGTGGATATCCTCACTTCTTCCTGGAAAAAAAGAGTGATGACTTCCACAGGGTTGCTCCTGACTCAGCAATGGATTTAGAAGAAATGAGCAACGCATTCTGGATCAACTGGGCCGTCAAGAATGTCTTGCACATTTCTTCTAAGTCCATTGCTGAGAAGAACAGGAGCGGCCCTGTGGAAGTTCTCTTTTTTTTTTCCCCCAGGAAGAAGTGAAGCCATGCGGTGCTACGCCAGCGGGACATAGATGTTTTCATCATTTCCCCCCCAAACCTTAGAAACTTCTTTTGTCGAGACTCGTGGATGGACCTCAGATCGACCCTCCAATGCAGCCCGAGGCCCCACCCCTGCCATCGCACCTCCACAACCCCTGTTCATCTTTTGTCACGGTACCAGTCATCCCTATTTCATGAAACAAAGAGTTCCGTCTCCTTCCCCCCCCCCCCCCCCACACACATCCGGAGCAGCTAATGTTCCCACCGCCAGAGCCCTTGTTTTACACAAAGGGGAGTTGTGTATTGTGTTCCCTGTGGTGATTGTGATGCTGTGTGTTTGGATGAGATGCAGAGACGCCTCTAAGTTCGCCTTAAGGAGCACCAGGACGCAACAGCACAGGAAGACACAAGGAATGGATCACCCTCCATTGCATTAATAATCTGCAACATCCCATTTACTGGTGCAACACTTCTGTTTTACTTTGATCCAACAGCTTCAAGGAATCGCATCTCACTGACCGTGAATCCTTTGCTATATGCCAGTTCAAAGAAAAGGGCGTACCACTAATGAACATATATGGGCCTTCCTATCCTGACATCGATCGACCACTTGCTCAGGCCGAAGCTGAAGGTGAGACCCGGCCAAAAGTGGAAAGCCCAGATGCAGCAAGAACATTCAGTATAGATCAGTGGTTCGCAGCGCAAATTTCAAAACTGTGTGATCAACAAATGTTTTAGTGCTTCGTTTTTACTTCTGAAGAAGGTTAAGACTGCCACAGACCTGTGTGTAATCACCGAAAATTTAAGTGGACTTCTTTTAGTGTTCTTCCGAGTGTGGTTTGACATGTTTTTTTTCCGATGATGTCATCGAATCGCCACAGTAACAATAGTAAACACCGGTTACTGTTTTTTTCCAGTACTGTGAAGATAGGTGGAGTTTTTATCGTGAAGTAGGTGATGTGTAGTGTAATTTTGGTACCTGGCCCCTTTTTTGCATAGTGGAATGGTTCTTAAGGCATAACCAGGTGCTTCGGTCTAACCGATGTTGTTCCAAAAGTAGGTTTTCAGTTTGCTATGTCAAGTATGATGAATGTAGGGGGCTTGCTCCATCTGCTCCAGACTAGATGCATTTTAAATTTCTAATAATAAAATCCTCATTTGTACCGTTGGTGATGCGAGCGAGGCTTGTGGGTGCTGCCATTATGGGGGGGGTTTTTGTAAACTTGGAAACGTTTGTGTAGTTAGGTCCTGCGAGTCTGTCCAAGATCGAAGCGCCTGTTTCGTGGGATGGAGTTCGCCACAAGGTTGGTTCGTAACGATATTAGACGTTTTAAAGTCCAAATTTGGGCATTGTGTTGCCCTTTTAAAGGAAAACTAAACCCTTCCATCTTAAATTTCACTGTTGTTAGTTACGTACGAAAAAAAACAAGATGCAAGTTGCGAGAAGTTTCCAACATTCGTATTAATTACGCAATAGTTAATTCAAAATCTAAGTTTGATGTTTCCACGGCGTGAGACAGCAAACGCGATTTTCTCGCATGGTACTGACGTCACACTTCATCACCTGGGATCTTGAAGGAATGACGTCATCGTAGCATACTAGCGCATGCGCGCCGGGTTGTGCTTGTAACATGGCGGCTGCGAGCATAGCAGCACGAACCAAAATTCAATTTCTGCGTGATTTATTAAATTAAAGTATTCAAGAACGTACCCTACCGTGACTCAGTACCCTACAAAGACTCATGAAAGTTCGTTCAGCTAGGCGGTCATCCACTCTACGCGAATTGCTGGGCAGTAAGCGATTGGACCGTGTCCACTTGTTGCTTGTGGGGAGGGAAAGGCAGACTAGGAGGCACGCACTTAATTTGAAAAGAATCTGCGATGCTGTTCTTTGCTAGCAGTAGTGGTGAGGAATGGAATGAGAGCCGAGCGCTCTCTTGCCTGGGCGCATGCGCCAACAGGTGATGAAGTGTGACGTCACGCGAACGAGACTTGGATGTGTTGACCGCACGAACGAAGAATTTGCCTGCTAGAATGAAGATTTAGACACATTACTACGTAGTCACTATAAAGCCTGAGTGGTTTTCGTACCTCTCACATGTTTTTTAAGTGTCTTAATTAACGATACTGAAATTAAGAGGGAGGGTTTAGTTTTACTCTAAGGACTCAAAAATTCGTGAATACTTAGTGTTTGTATTCATTTTGTGAGAAGAGCGTTTTAAACGGACCTGTTCAAAGCATTATGTTGCCTTTTTCATTGCCATGTAATCGATGTCGCCGGTGATCCCCATGTACTTGACAGTTTTAGAGCGGGAAATAAATGCCCGGATGTGGCGATGAGGTTGTGGCACGTTCGATTGGTCCCGTCGTTCTGTCGTAGGACAGGGTGGGAATCCCTGGGTGAAACGATCGGTTGTCTGGTTTGCTATAAGACTTTGGGGTTTTTGAGTTAGAAAAAAAAAAGGAGTTTCTTTGTGCCGTTCGATATATGCATTACCTGTAAATTCTAGCATTCTTGTTTTGAATGCGTCTTTCCCTAAGTTATTAAGATTAAGATTAAGTTATTTAGCCCGCCAGCTCGGTAACCCAGCGCACATGCATCTGCGCACCCCTCCTATAAAAGTGCCAAGGCGCAATGTGGTGTCATCTTTTCTTCTCCAGCTGCCACACTTGTTTTTCCTGTCTACCCTTCGTCAACTTCAGCCCTTTGCTGTCTGTCGCCCTTCAGATCCTTCGCTAGTCCAGCGACAACACTGGTACAATTCGTAGGTGCTCGGAGAGAGGCTCCCTCCCGGAAAACCACTCCTTCACCCTGCCTGTCACCTGTTCACCGTCGACACTGTTGTCGACCTGTCGAACTCTACTGCGTGGACACGCCGTCGTTTTTCTTATCTACCTTTTGTCAACTTCAACCCTTTGCTGACTGTCGTCCTTCAGACCCTTCGTTAGTCCAGCGACAACAATGGTACGACCCAAAGGCGCTCTAAAAGAGGCTCCTTCCCGGAAGACCACTCCTTCACTCTGGCTGTTGCCTGTTCGTGTTGCCCTGTCATCATCTTCTCCAGCAACTCCACTGCATGAACATGCTGTCGTTTATTTACATACAAGGATATTTAGTCCAAACTGAAGACAAGCCAAGTCACAGAAAAGCGAAAGGAAGCTTCATCGCTCTCTCCTACCAGCTGAAGCTACTCTAGGCCTTTCGTCCGGTTCTGCCCACCGCTGTTGGGATCCGTTTCCAGCACAGGCTGCAGCTCCTGCTCCTTAAAATCTCTCCATAGGTCAAGTTCATATACTTATGGACAGAGCCATACGTGACTTCCACTACAAGCAACGGTAGTCTCAACAGCCTTCGCCGTTGATTTCTTCACAGAGCAAGTTTTGCACCCATGAATGGGTTGCAGCGTCTTCTTCAGGAGAAGCCCTTAGCAAGCGCCTTCACTCCCCACCTGTCGCTCTGTCGGCCAAGAATAAGAGGCATTGCAGCTTGCAGTCTGACAACGGCGAATGAACTTGGTCATCCACCCTGTGTCCCGCTTTTCACCAACCATGGACCCCCACCCTTCCGATCTCACTGGTAACCTTCGTCCCAACAAGACCCCCAGTGTCTGTCGGCAATGCCGTCGGAAACATGGATACACTTTGGTTTTTCCCGTTTTCCGTTTTACCCTTCGTCACCTATCACCTAGTCATCAGCTGGAGTGCCTATCAGAGACAGCAATGACACAATCCAAAGGCACTCCGAAGGACGTGCCCCCCCAGACGACGACATCTCTGGCCAGCCTAGCGCCTGCTCATTCCGACGTTGTTGGCCCGCCGTCTCTGCTTCTCAGCCTGTCGGGCCCTTAGACTTCCTGTCATCCTTCACCTGCCTGTTGTCCTTCTCGCCGCGATCAACCCAAGCGATCATCCTCACTGGCATCGCAGCCTGTCACGGCTGCTTCTTCTTCCAGCGAATAGAGTTCTCCATATCGGCACCTCCACCACGAAGCCTGTCGATTGCGACCAGACCGTGAGTTCGCCTCCTGGTATTCGAGTTCTCCAGACCAACCTTCGCTGAGTCAAGGATGTTTACTCCAGACTGCAACAGTAATTTAAGTCCCAGAAACGCGATAAGAAGCTTCATCGCTCTCGCTTACCAGCCGAAGCTCCTCTAGACCCTTCGCCCTGTCGCTCTTGAGGTTCGTCTCCAGCAATGCCTTCAGCTTCCACTACTCGGCCTCTCCAAAGACTAAGTTCACATGGACAAAACCATACGTGACTTTCACTAATGCAGTGATAATCTCGACCTTCACCATCGCTTTTTCCCCGGAGCAAGTCTTACACCCTGTAATGGTCACAGCATCGTCTTCAGGTGAAGGCCTTTTCAATGCCATCACTCCCCACCTGTCGTCCAATCGTCCGACAAGAGGCGCCACAGCTCCCACTCCGACAATGACGAATACACTTGATCGTCCAATCTACACTCGACCTTTCGTTGACCGTTGTCTCCTCCTCACGTTCTCTTAACAGTTCCGACAAACTCTTCCTGGGAACGGTCGGCCAGCCCTCGCCATCGACAGTGAGCTGGATTCTGCCTCGGCACTTAACAGACGTCACCATTAGCGACATCCTCGTAATAGTTGCACCCTTTTGTTTGTCGTTCCAGAGGACCCTTCGGCCATTGATTCTGACCACGTCGACAGCCCTCACCATGCTCACTCTGTTGTGTACTTTCCTGAGGAACACAACCCTTTGGGGATTCCTTTGTGTGATATCCTGAAGAATCGTCCCTGCCTGTTTCCTGTACAAACCGTCCTCCTCCGACTTCTCAACGATTTTTGCATCTCTTCACTTATCAAGTCCTTTAAAGTCGAATGGCCAACGACTCACCGAATTTTTCCACACTGGGACCTCTCCATCATCCTGGGCTCTCTCATAAGGGGAGCCTCTCTCGGACTGCAACATGAACCTCCTCACCTGCAAAATGGTGTTCTTGACAACTCTGGCAGCTAGACTGCATTGCAGTGAAGTACAAGCCTTGTCCATCGATCTGGCTTACTGATTCTTTTTCTAGTGACTTCATGGCAGTTTCCTTCACTTTAAGGTCCTCCTTTCGAGCAACAACACAACAGCCTTGCGAACCGTCCCAACCAATCATCAACCAAAACTGGTAAAAGGGGCCGCCAATTTCCGAATGGTTCGGCCCTTCAAAGGAGTGATATCAACACACCAAAACATTCGCCAAGTTAATCTCACCGACTAATATTTTTGACGTTAAATGAAAACTTGAACATTGCTACCGAAAGTCGCAATGTTCTAGTTTTTATTTAACCTTCGAACTATTAAGCGGTGCAATTAACTTGGCGAATGTTTTGGTGTGTTGATATCACTCCTTTGAAGGACCGAACCATTCGGAACTTGGCGGCCCCTTTTACCAGTTTTGGTTTTTGATATGATTAGATTTTAGAAGAGATAAAAGTACTTTAAATTAATTAATTTTATTAATGATTAAATTTCAGGGGAAAAAAGATTTTAAAATTAAAAGATTAAAAAAGAAGAAAAATAATTTTTTCCTGCGTATGTATCGCGACCCCCGAGAGGACGCCCGCGACCCCATTTCGCGACCCATAGGTTGAAAACCACTGTTCTAGGCATATAAATTTTTGCTGGCCGGAACAATCCATTTATTCGGTATTTTTTGGACAAAACACGTAGGATCGGCAGCAATTCGTAACAAAACAATGCTATTTTAGCAAATGTGACTGCCGCTTGTAATTGCGAGTGCCATCTGATAAGTATTTTATCCTCTCGGATGAATCAGAAGGATTGATATATCATTCGTCTCTACCCTCTCAATACCCTCAGCATCAAGTGGACTCCTTTTACTGTCCACCTCTCGTCCCTCTGCAGCCACCTCCCCCCCCACGCTAGTTGCTGAATATACTCCTCAAATTTTCTCATGGTCAAATCCCTAGCAAACATTTTCCGATCTAAGTGTTCCTTCCACTAGAACGTAATCTTCCCACCCTTCAGGATTCTCGTCCATTTCCTACACGACTGCTTATGGGTGCCGATGTTGTTCTTCACTTCTCAATCACAACAGACGTTCACCCATGCTCCTATCAACTTCCACCCTATCTCCCTAATCCATGCTCCCTCCCTTTCTCACAAAATAAACTCAATTGCCAACTTTAAATCTCCCATACACCATGTCCAAGCCATCCTCTCTTCCCTTCCCAGGTTGCAAGCTGTAAACCATTATCTCCCACAAACCTTCTGACCTGTCTACCATTCCGGTTATACACTCCACCCCATCCTGTAAGCCCAGCATTAAAACCTATGAAGATAGCATCTCCGATCCACCTATTCCCAGCCCCCCAATGTCCCTCTCTAAGCACCTGCAGATCTCGTTTTGTCCCTCCTTCCCCCATTCCACCCTGACGTACACCACCCCTGCTACAATTCTACCCCAACTGATACAGTAACCCAATGTTGTGCCCTCCCCACCTCATACTCTGTCCAATCCTCCACCCTACTATATGCTTCTATTCATCCTCTTCTTACCCAACCCACCTCTACTTCTCTCCTCCCAGCTCGGGGGCTCTCATCCTCTCTCACATGTGTCTCAGCCACTGCAAAGACATGAAATCATCCATCTTCCTCAGATCCTCCCACATCACTTCCTTCTTACCCCCTCATGTTCATAAAATTCTCCTCTAACCTCTGTCCCTTTTTTCCATGAGCTTCTATCCATCCTTCCCGTGAACCCTTGCCCCCTTGAAGAATCCCTCAAAACTTCCAGCGTGCCAGTATCTGAACCTTCTCCTACTGCCTCTTCATCCTGCAGATCTCTCGTCATATCACCATGTACTCCATCCCAAGGGCGGTTCGAATTTGGGAGCGGCCGAGGGGGCTGTGCCCCCTTCCAAGGTAAATAAACTCGAAAAAACTGCTGAATTGGTTAAAAAAAAAAACGCAGTCAAATTATGACAAAATACAGCAAAATGTAGGAAAATCAACCCTTGGCCACCTCCAGCTAATTGTGACAGCAGTTGTGGATACCCTGTCCTCTATGTGGGGATTGCTTCAGTGGAGCCCTGAAAGTGGTTCATTTTTTCATGTCTATGTTTGTTCTACTTGGGTGTTTGATTGTATTTGTTTTATTTGTAATGCTTTTAATATACACCCTTGCTAGTCTGAAATAAAGTTAAAGTTCAATACTTAAACAAAATACACAGCCAAAGCCTAGCTTTTATGGTTGGGTGAATAGAGAGTTCACTGCCTGGCAGAAAGTGTTTTGTCATAGGCTGCCTTCCAGCCATTAACAGATCTGGCTTCAATCACATTATGAGGAAGCCGGTTCCAGTGGTCAATCACACGATAATAAAAAGAAGTGCTTTCCGACATTGGTGTTGACACGTGTGCGTTGCAACTTGAGGCGGTGTCCACGAGTGCCAACGGAGGCGGCCAAAGTGAAGAACCCTTTAGCCTCGGCGCGATTAATCCCACTCAGAATTTTGTAGGTGTGAATCTAGTCGTTAGCGACAGCCCTCTGGAAACAAGCACAAGAGTTTAACACAGTCGATTTCTCAAGCGAAACAAGACATTTTTTTTCCAAATTACGTGCCTCGCTCGCTGCGGCTAAACACATAACATCAGAAACCTTATGCAAAAACTTGGCCGGCCAGAAATAATAATCGCTCGAGGAATTGACTAGGAGCTTGTTTCCAGAGGGCTGTCGCTAACGGGTCATGGTGTGAAGTAGGTCACCTCTGATGCGGCGGTCGTAAATGCTCGTAAAGGGCCATTCTGACAGCACCCGGCGAATGATACGGCACCGGTAGTTGTTCTCACTACAAACGGCCTGCCGCTAGAGCTAGCCGATCCCGTAGTAAACTGAACAATGCAAATCCATACTACTAACTACTAGGAAATGAAAGATAGTTCGTCGAAGCATCCGATCAAACTTTCGTACATCCAATTACAATTCTATTTTTATTTTTGCTTGCAAACGCACCATCTCATTCAAGCTCCAACCCCAAAACACACGCCCGCACACCCCTCACAACGAAACCCCGATGTAATATCACATCGAAACAGC
>JAHWFP010269108.1:70990-86580 GCA_023313725.1 Lithobius niger
GGGTGGAGTCGCCATTAGTGTTTGTAATGCTCTCCAGCCCACACTGCGATCTACCTTTTCTAGTCAAACCAGCAACTGGGAAGCTGTTTGGTGCAATTTTATGCTCCACGGTGAAACACATACCATCGGCTGTGTCTATAATGGCACTCTCTTTGACAATAATATTCCAGCGTTCAACTGCTTTCTCGAAATGCTCCACCAGGAACTTCTCATTAACCCTAATAGGACCATAATCTGCGGCGATTTCAACTGTTCCAGCATTGATTGGGAACTGTACTACTCTAATGATGACGCTGCCACTCGCCTCCTACAAGTTATCAATGATAATTTCCTGACTCAGCACATTAGTCTGCCAACCCGTGCTAGAGGTGGAGATACTCCCTCCCTTCTCGATCTACTACTCACTAGTGATGACATCACCATTGATTCCCTTCGTCACCTTCCACCATTCGGCAAATCTGACCATAGCGTCATTATCTGGAAAATCAAGAGCACCAATTTTAACCACCGCTATACCCATCCTCGACACAACTTTAGTGCTGCTGACTGGGACCTCATAAACGAAACCATCAGCAACATCGATTGGAGATCCAGATTTGCTGGCTCCACGTGTACGCAAGCTTGGGATATCCTTCGAAACTTCCTTACTGACCTGTGTAGTACCCACATTCCTGTGAAGAAAAACGGCCCAAGGAGGGCTAAATCGCCTCCTTGGATGGATTACAACATCAGGAAACTTGTCAACCTTAAAGGTAGGCGGTGGAAGACTTACAAGACCTACCCTACACCAGAGAACTGGACATCATTCACTGAGACCCGCAATCAACTCACTGACAACATCCGCAATGCGAAAGTTTCATTTGAACAACAGCTGGTTTCAAAATGCAAAAGCAACAGTAAGCTTCTATATTCTTATATCCAGAGCAAGAGCAAGAATAAACCTTCTATCCACATTAAGCAAGACAATGGACCTACGGTCATCAATCCCCAAGATGTCGCCAACGAACTGAACCAATACTTCAGTTCCGTTTTCAGTAATGCTGGACCTACTCAACTACCTGATGTGCTCATGCAAACTAATGCACTCTCAGCTATAAACGTCAGTGAATGCACTGTGCGCCGCTTGTTGCAGGACTGCGACCCTTCTAAATCCCCTGGTCCAGATAATATTCACTGTGCCATGCTTAGAGCTTGCGCTGCCACTATTGCTACACCGCTTACCATTGTTTTCCAGAAGTCTTTTGCTGAAGCGATCGTTCCCGATGACTGGAAAAATGCCAACATTATCCCCATCTTTAAGGCCGGTGACCGCCAAAGTTCAAAAAATTATCGCCCCATCAGCCTGACATCTCAAGTGGCTAAGCTCCTTGAGAAGTTGGTTAAAAGCCAACTCTACAACTACTGTGAAACTAACAGCTTAATCAGCGGGAGGCAGCATGGTTTCCGTGCGGGGTACTCTTGTCAAAGCAATCTTCTTGAGTTCTTTGGCTACCTGTCAAATGCTGTTGATGAACATATCCCCTGCGACGTTATTCTCCTCGATATCCAAAAAGCCTTCGACACTGTTCCCCACAGCCTTCTTCTCAGAAAACTCGAGAACTTTGGTATCACTGGCAACCTACTACATTGGCTTAGAAGTTTTCTCTCAGGCCGCAAACAACGAGTGGTTTATGAAGGGCGTGCCTCAGACTGGGCCCCTGTTCTCAGTGGTGTTCCACAGGGAACAGTTTTGGGCCCCCTGCTTTTCCTACTCTTTATCAATGACCTTCCAGACCTTGCTAAATCACAATGTAGTCTCTTCGTTGACGATGAGAAGTTGTTCAAGAAAACTCCTCACGCCGAAGATTGTGCCATCATCCAAGATGATCTCAACCAGATCAGTAACTGGGCCCTGAACAATGGCATGAAGTTCAATGCTAACAAGTGTGAAGTGCTTCATGTTGGTCCCAATAACCTCCATGCTGCCTATTTTCTTGGAACTGAGCAGCTCCCTGAAGTCCTTGAGGCCAAATCACTTGGTGTGACGTTTACCTCAAATCTTAAAGTCACCAAGCAATGTGCTATTGCTGCTCGCCGTGCTAATATGCTGCTTGGCCGCATCAAGAAGCATTTTTCCTTCTTCAGCACCACCTCCCTTAAAACACTCTACACTTCATACATCAGGCCACACCTTGAATACTGCATTCAGGTATGGAGCCCTCAACTAATTAAAGACCAACAACTCCTTGAGCGCGTTCAGAGGCGTGCTACCAAGCTTGTGCCAAGACTGCGTGCACTTCCATACGATGCTAGGCTCAGGGAGCTTGGCCTTACGAGCCTTCACGACCGCCGCATTAGAGGTGACCTACTCCACACCTACAAAATTCTGAGTGGGATTGATCGCACCGAAGCTAATCGGTTCTTCACTTTGGCCCCCTCCGTTGGCACTCGTGGACATCGCCTCAAGTTACAACGCACACGTGTGAATACCAATGTCGGGAAGCACTTCTTTTCATATCGCGTGATTGACCACTGGAACCGGCTTCCTCATAATGTGATTGAAGCCAGATCTGTTAATGGCTGGAAGGCAGCCTATGACAAAATACTTTCTGCCAAGCAGTGAACTGTCTCTGCTCATCCAACCATACAAGCTTGGCTTTGGTTGTGTATTTTGTTTAAGTTTAAGTTTAAGTTTAAGCATTCAAATACACCGCCTCGAGACTTAGCAGTTATTTCCACACACAAATGTAAGCTTACCAGGCAATTCGTTTGTGATCCCCTTTCACCAGTCAACTCTCCCCCCCCCCCCATGTTTTGTCTTTTGATGTTTCACAACCAAAGGAATATGTTTCTATAAAGACTGGCTCGTAATACAAAGCCTCGGCTAGAAGGTTCAGCGCCATGTTGCTGTGACGTATGCGAGGTCAAGGCCAGTTCGTTGTCTGATTGGCTACCGTTGGCGGCCGCCAGATATGGAGCCACGAAAGTCAAGCCTAGCTAGACCCGAACAGAACGACAACGGCGGCCGGTAGTTTGTGCCCGTGGGCTATTTCTTTGATGTCACTTCCGCCGTACCGTTCGCCGGGCGCTGTCAGAATGGCCCTTGACACCGGTAGTTGTTCTCACTACAAATAGCATGCCGCTGGACCTAGCCGATCCCGTAGCAAACCGAACAATGCAAATCCATACTACTAACTACTAGGTAATGAAAGATAATTCGTCGAAGCATCCGATCAAACTTTCGCACATCCAAGTAGAATTTTATTTTTATTTTTGCTTGCAAACGCACCGTCTCATTCAAGCTCCAACCCCAAAACACACGCCCGCACACCGCTCACAACGAAACCCCGATGCATTATCACATCGAAACAGCATTCAAATCCACCGCCTCGAGACTTAGCAGTTATTTCCACACACAAATGTAAACTTACCAGGCAATTAATTTGTGATCCCCTTTCACCAGTCAGCTTCCCCCCCCCCCCCCCCATGTCTTGTCTTTTCATGTTTCACAACCAAAGGAATATGTATGTTTCTATAGTGACCGGCTCGTAATACAAAGCCTCGGCTAGAAGGTTCAGTGCCATGTTGCTGTGACGTATGAGAGGTCAAGGCCAGTTCGTTGTCTGATTGGCTACCGTTGGCGGGAGACGGAGCCACGAAAGTCAAGCCTAGCTAGACCCGAACGGAACGACCGGTGGTCGGTAGTTTGTTGTGCCCTTGGGCTATTTTTCTGATGTCACTTCCGCCGTACCGTTCGCCGGGCGCTATCAGAATGGCCCTTTAGGCCAAGCTCCCTGAACCTAGCATCGTATGGAAGTGCACGCAGTCGTGGAACAAGCTTGGTAGCACCAAAAGTTAATAAAACCAGACACACATTTCCTCCATTTCCTGGCACATTTTCTTATGGTAGCACGCCTCTGAATGTGCTCAAGGAGCTGCTGGTCTTTAATAAGTTGAGGGCTCCATACGTGGATGCAGTATTCAAGGTGAGGCCTGATGTATGAAGTGTAGAGTGTTTTAAGGGAGGTGCTGCTGAAGAAGGTAAAATGCTTCTTGATGCGTCCAAGCAGCATATTAGCGCGTTGGGCAGCATAGCACATTGCCTGGTGACCTTAAGATTTGAAGTAAACGTTACGCCAAGGGATTTGGCCTCATGGACTTCAGGGAGCTGTTCAGTTCCAAGAAAATAGGTAGCATGGAGGTTGTTGGGTCCAACATGAAGCAATTCACACTTGTTAGCAATGAACTTCATGCCATTGTTCAGGGCCCAGTTACTGATCTGATTAAGATCATCTTGGATTATGTCACAATCTTCGGTGTGAAGAGTTTTCCTGAATTTGTCGTCATCAACGAAGAGACTACATTGAGATTTAGCAAGGTCAGGCAGATCGTTGATAAAGAGTAGGAAAAGTAGGGGGCCCAGAACTAGAACTGTTCCTTGCAGAACACCACTGAGAACAGTCTGAGGCACGTCCTTCATAGACCACTCGTTGTTTGCGGCCTGAGAGAAAATAGTTAAAAGTTTAAAAACAGGGCAGGCTGCTTTCAATCGTAGTTGTCTTCTGTTCGTCTCGAATGCCGTGTTTTTTTTTTTTTTTTTTTTTAGGTATACGATAAACTGACAAGTCTGGCTGTTTTGATTTGCTTGTTGCACATCCGACAGCACAACACGAAGTTTGCATTCAGAACAGTGGACAGAAAATCGGAAAGCTGTGTGTTGACCAAAGACCTTGTAAGATACTAACAGTACCTTCCTAAAGCACCGAACAGAGCGAACAGAACGCACCACTGTTACAGACAGTTTGGCTCCAAACTTGACGTCGCGCGTGCGCAGTGATGTTGCGTCAGCCGTTCAGTACCCTCCTAAACTACAATACAGATCAACGAGCTCAGCAGCTTATTGATACGTCATACCTTCACCGCGACCAGACCTAGCTAATGGATTTAACCAGGATTGGCTAATAGATGTGACCAGGCAAGAGCAATGCCAAATCTCAGGGAGGTGGTTTGTTGGGATGGAGGTTTGAGCATGCGCGAGCTAACAATTTTGACGAAACGGATTCGTCGCTGACGATGTTGACGTCAATCAAGCCGCATCAACACGGATATTAGCAGGGAATGTGCCAAACTGTCACCAATAGTGGTGCGTTTGGTTCGCTCTGTTAGGTCGTTTAGGAAGGTACCGTAATTCTCTTAGACCCTCGTCTGCTACCCAACGACACGCGTATAACGGGATGTTTTGATGAAAGAAACGTAAGCAAATGAGTTAAGTCTATGATTGAAAACATACATCCCTTCTGTTTCAATGCTTTTCGAAACGCTCCATGTCCCACGGCCCTCTGCAATCCGCCGCCAAAGAATATGTTTTGGTGCACACCTCTGCTTTGTTTGTCCCGCGACAAAAATGGCTGCCGATGAAGAAGCGCCGTACGAGTTGGGAGACGAGAATGACGAAGAAATAAACGATGAAGCTGAACTCTTAGAAAAGTTTGAAAATGACTTTGACGAAAAAAACAGTAAGGTTGAAGGAGGATTCGAAGTCGAAAGCCAGGAAACCGAGCCTGAACCTCTGGTCAAAATCTCGGAAGATCACAAGAGCACCCTGTTTTTTAGCAATTTGCCAAACGAGGTTAGAACCCCTCAGTATTTGAAATATATTTTAAATGCTATTGGAAAAGGAGGAACACAAGCCTGCTTTGTAGTAGGGGATATGGGGAAAAATAAGAAAATACAGAGATCTGCTTTTGTGGCGTTTGAAACTGAAGCTAAAGCGAGGAAGGTTGTCGAAATTCTAAACTCCACTGGAGTACGGGAAGCATTTGAGGATTGTATTAAGAAACGAGAATATGTTGAAGTCGGTCCAAAAACTCTGAATGTGATGAGGAAGAGTAAGAAGTTCCAGGACCAACAATTTATACCCCGCAACAGTTTACATTACGAAAACAAGTGGGTACCAAACGAATGTATCTATATTCCCAACATGAGCCGTACAGCCACCGATGAGGAAATCCGAACGACGTTTGGCTCTTTCGGTAGCATAAAGGATTTAACTTTCTTGAAACTAAAGAAGGGCATTACGCACCGAGGGAAATGCTTCATTACATATGGCAGCATAATGGAGGCAACTAATGCCGTTGAGCAGATGGATTTGCAAGAATTTCAGGGCAAACCGCTGATCGTGAAGTTTTTCGATAACCGGCAACGAAGTGATTGCAGTGATGGTCAGACTTTAATTTTGGAAAATGTTCCTTCCACTATCAATGAAAGCGTTATATACCAAGCATTCAGTCATTTCGGCGAGATAGGGTATATTATAAAATGTATCGACCCTTACACTGAGAAGCCAACGGGATGCGTCCACGTTCGCTTTCGCAACAAAAAAGACGTGGAAGTTTGTCTAAAGCAGTCTGAGATTACCAATGGAATTGAGGTAGCGGGTAATAATGTAACGGTAAGTATCGATACCCCAGAAACGTGGGAAACCAGCGAAGTGGACGAAAAGGACGTTCGGAATTTACATTTGGCCAAAGAGGGACAAATTAGACCTTTAACTGAGGCCGCATTGGGCGTTTCGGCATCGGACATGGGTAAACGTTTGGTGCTGGAGGCTTGGAAGCGGAGCGTCTTGAAAAATAAAGATATGTGCGTCTCGGACAAACGTCTTTGTGTGAGAAACATCCCCACTGTTATAAAAGATAAAGCATTCAATAAAATTATAAAAGAGGCTGCTGGGCCGGATGCTGTCATTACCGAATGTACCATCATGCGGGAAGAGACAAAAAACATTGAAGACTCTAATCCCAAAGTCTTTGCGTTAGTCTCTTTTTCAGAGCACGAACATGCATTAGCCGCTTTACGTACACTAAACAATAACAGAAATCATTTCATGCATTACCAGTATAACCAGCGTCCAATTGTTGAGTTCGCGCTCGAAAGCCGTGTTGTAAAGAAAGATGAGTGGAAGATAAACGAGAACGACACAGAAGGTAGTCCCAACAAAGAGAAAACTGTTGGGGGTAGCAGCACAGAAGTCCCTGAAAAGAAGAACAAGAACAAGAAAAAGAAACGAAAAAATAAAGACGACGATGAACCCGACGCTCCGTACCCGCCTCTGAAACAGGCGAAAATTCAAGTTCGGCCGCAGAAAAAACAATTTGAGACTTGGAGAGGACGAGGGTATGGTGATTATCGAGGGAACCTTGCAGGAAGAGGTTGGCAGGGGTACGAAGAAAAGCAGTTTCAAGCAAATCGTTTGCTCTCTCAGTTAAGTAGTGTTATTGGTGCTGCTGCCGATATGTTTGGTTCTGCCAGCCCGAGACCTTTAAGGTACGGTGGACAAAGTGAACGATTCGTGGACTGTAATCCACCACCATTGAGGTGGGGAAATTATGACAAGTTTTGATTGCCCAATTACATGGGCAAAGGTTGCACCGGTTTGCCCTAAAGCCTAGTGTTGTGGGCAGTAAACCGCTTCTCCAAAAGGTACCAAATACCATGGCTAAAATATTATAACAATAGTTCATTTAGTCAGTGTGTTGTAAAGCTCAAAGTACTGCAACAATCGGTGGATGGAATTCTAAACTTTGCAAAAGTGGAGCCAAATTTGCACAGCTCTAATGTTATAACAACCTGTGTTTATATTTGTATTTCTACTTGGATAACTTTTAACTGCAAATTCTTGAAGATGGATTTTTGTATCAAATTGTTGTGAAACATGCATTAAGCTTAAATGGGGGTGGGGGGGATCAATAAACTTTTTCAATAAAACTACATCAACAAAACACATTTTTTAATAAAAAATGTTATTTAAAAATCTGGTGTTAGCACCACAGCACTGTAATACCAGATAAGCCTCATTTGTAAGTACCAGGGTACTAAGCTTGGTACCAGCACCAGCTGAAAAATGTCTGGTACCGTACCGCCCAACACCAATAAGGCTATTAAAAAAAGAAAGATCGATTCTCTGGTCACTTTTTGATGGGAAATAAAAAGATAGGATGCAGCATAAATGGCAGTCCGTAGTGAGAAATGAAAATACAAAATTAGCATGATTTTGGTTAAAAAAAATTTATGGGAAGCAGAATTTCGAGGCAGTGTTTTTTATTTTACCCAACATAAAAAAATAATTCCCGAAAATGTAAGGAAAAATAGGGCCGAAAATGAAACAATAAAAAATAAAATTCCGCACGCCTGCACATATTTCTTAAAGAGAAACAACTTTCTTTGTAGTTGCCCTTCGGAAACGTACATTACCTGTGTTATTTTTGCATTACTTCTTGAGGGATGCCTTTTCTCCTGGACGTTTCTTGACGCTTTAGATCCACCCAGTGTCGCAACCCAGTGCGCATGTGTGACTCACTCCTTCCTTATAAAATGGGCCAGCTGCAATGGCTGCCATCTTTTACCTCCAGGCGTGACCACAAACGGTCACCCCTGTCTTTTCTCCGCAGCTTCACCTTCGCCGACGTTGCACCGTTCTTGTCATGTCCACTTCGCCAACGGTTTCGGCTACCAGACCTCTCCATTTGTTTGGCTTCGCCTTCGCCATCATCTGACCTACCTATGCCGCCTGGCTGTCTTGCCTCCCTCCCCGTTCATTCACCGGCGGCTTCTATGACAAGATCATGAATCTCGACCAAGCTTCCTTCACCCAAGACGGTTGCGCCTTCGCTCGCAAGGCTTGCGCCTCCTGATACCCTGATTACAGCCTGACTTGCACACCTTCCTCCTCCCGCTTCGCCCTCGCCTACGCCCGCCAAGCAACTGCGACAACCTGCTCTCGACGATGGTAACACGACGTCGACTGCTTCTTGGTCATTTCAGCCGCTTCGCATTCGACCTGCTATCCACTACCGAACCGTACGCTGCCATGGACATACTTCCCTCGGGCTGTAACAACATTTATTACCGATGCCTTTATCCATCGACTTCGCACCGCACCAGGCAATCAACCCTTCGAAGACAACACTCCGTTGTGCCTTCGCCTTCGCTTACGTCTTTAACCCCGCTTCGCCAATGCACGTGAACGGCTTCACCTATGCATCTGCTTCCCGGCTAGCCGCTTTGCCCTTTTCAAGCACGGCTCACCCGTGTCTTCTGACATCAAGACCTCGAGCCCCCTTCCGCCACCCACCCGCAATCCCGTTCTCATCACGGATAACTTACATCAGTTTTTCTCTTACCGACTTTCCCTTTGACAAGAAAGAATAAAAAAAAATCACAAATGAAGGAGAAACTCTAACGTTTTCCCTCTCATTCTATCTCAAGCCAAGACAACACAAGCACAAAGTCTCAATCTTCAAAGCTTCAGCTTTGACAGCTTATCTCAAGCAACTTGCCTCATCTGAAACACACAAGAAAATTAAGACAATCTGCACCTTGTCTTACACGTGACCAACACTCGCGCGGCGTCTAAAGTCTCAACAAGCATGCAAGCTAGCAAACAATAAAGCAAGTAAGCAAGCAAGAAAACAAGCAAGCAAACAAGCAAGCAAATAATCAAGCAAACAAGCAAGCAAGCATGCAATCAAACAAACAAACAATCAAGCAAGCAAACAAGCAAGCAAGCGAGCAAGCAAACAAGCAAGAAAGCATGCAACTAAACGAGAACAATCAGGACAGATCATCACCGTCTCATCTCATTTGTGTCTTACTCCCAAGTCACGAGCAATTTAGTTTCAAGCAATTAAAGTCAAGAATGTGTCGGCTTATTCCTGACAGCTCCTCTCGACCACGTTCCACATTCCACGCTTCTACCTGAAGTCCAAGACCACCGCCGTCTCATCTCTTTCGTGACTTGCTCTCATGTTATGACTGAAGTTTTCAAGCAACAAAAGCAAGAATCAAACAACTTGTCCCAAGACAGCCTTTCTTGGCCGTCATACGCAAGTCATGCACCAACCTGTTTCACACTCACGTGACGAGTGAATCTTCAAGCAACTAAGACCAAGAATCGAACAGCTAGTCAACACTGCGTTCCACGAGTCACACAACAACCCGAAGATGAAATCAACCTTCATCATCTCGTGTCATTCAAAAAAAAAGAAGACACCAACTCCAAGCCTAAAGTCTCGAAGAATCGACGCTCACACAACCACGGTCTCGACCACCTGTCTCGTCACGACCTGACCACACAGCGACCTGTTGACCAAGACATTTTTCTTCCTGAAAAACGCTCTTGTGATGTGCAAATTTTTCAAGCACCAAAAAAAAAAAAAACCAACTACTAACTACCAACACCTTACAGCCGACAACCAACAACCAGCCTGAATCAGTCACCATTTCAGTAATCAAGCAGTTGAACAACACAGGTGCCCCACATCACCCCTGCTACTAACTTCCACATAAAGACACAAGCCTCGTATTGCTTATCCTAATGTGTCAACCTGGACCACAACTGGCTCCGTTCACCACCAATTCATCACCCACAAGACCAAGACAAGATTCACCTTCTCTGTCTCATCAACTTCAACTCCAACTCCGATTAATTTCGGTAGAGTCCACCCCAGGATTCAAACCAAGACTGAAAATCCACGCAATCCTCCAAAAGAAGATGACAGTAAAAAGAATAAGAGACCACAACATCGCACAACAAAAGCCTCAAAATCACCCAGTCCCCACACAGAAAGTAAGGCAGAAGCTCACCTCCCCTCTATGCAACCCAAGAGCCATTAACACTCGAGACTCTTCTCTACAACCCTTCCCAGAAGACCCCTCGAGACCAAAGGAGGGAAAAGAAATGTCGCAAAGCGCTGCTTTGATCTCTCCGCAAAGTAGACGCCGCAACATCGCTACAATGGCAAGGATGAAAGGAGGGAAAGCCCATGCAACACCAACCAGAAATCACGACAAATGCTTAACAGGTAATCTATCGCAAGCCAATCAAGAACAGATTGAAACTTGCAAATGTGCTGGAATAATCTCCGGTAAGAAAAAGACTGACCCTCACTCAGCTTGTGCTCGTCATCGCTCATGCGACTATTATCGCCGACCCTGCTCCATTTGCAAAACAATTTCACCCAAATGATTGGCAAACATACTCAAGATGAGAGGAAGAAGTGGTGCAAGGAAAATACAATTGCAAGAACAAAAACAACATGAAAAATTCCAGGAATCCCACGCGTTTGTCGGACATTGTTTCCCCCATCTCTTCGTCGACTCCGTGCTTCTCAAACTCATCTCCAACAAAGACAACGATGGTCACCTCGCCGGAAAAAAACACGAAAAGAACTCCCTGCAATAATGGAAACATCTGAAACGTCTGCCAATTAAAACACCGAACACGGACATCAATGCAATCTAATCGCCCAGAAACGAAACAGAGACAAACACTGCAAATGAAAGTCAAGCATTCTTGTCTCCTCCGGAACTTGTCATGCTAGAAGACCTAAACTCTGTCCATCATTTGTGGCCACATATCAACGATATGTATGGCCAATGACTAACTAACAACTAAAGTCCGTGAACAAGAAAACGTTATCACCAACCTAAACGAAGTTATACAAGACGGAAAAGCCAATGGCTCAAGATGGGTTAAATAAATATAGATGCAAACCTATTTACGTTGCCTTTTTAGTTAGCACCCCTCAGATCCAGGATAGGACAGAAATAAAATCTAACGAAGATTTCGGTCATCTCCTGGTTCTGAGGGGTGCGAACTAGAAAGGTTGGACTTAAAAAATGTTAGGTCGTTAGTTTTTTGTGGACCACCCTGTACAGTATGACAGACTGCCTGAGCGGGGAATCGAACCCACGACCTTTGAAATCAAAGGGCGAGGTCCTACCGCTGAGCCATACTGACACGGCCAAAAGGAAACGTCCATAGGCAGCATTTAACACGCACACATATACATGTAAACATAACCTTTTCCAATTGCCACTGGAGGGACGCTTGATTGCGCGCCACACACCAGTGAAATCGAAAGGAACACAAGAAAGCGTGAAATAAATTTAGTTTTTTTAATAAATTAAGTTTATTTCACGCTTTCTTGTGTGTCCTTTCGATTTCACTGGTGTGTGGCACGCAATCAAGCGTCCCTCCAGTGGCGATTGGAAAAGTGTATGTGTACATGTATATGTGTGCGTGTTAAAAGCTGCCTATAGACGTTTCCTTTTGGCCGTGTTAGTATGGCTCAGCGGTAGGACCTCGGCCTTTGATTTCAAAGGTTGTGGGTTCGATTCCCCGCTCAGGCAGTCTGACATATAAGTCCAAAAGGCAACGTAAATAGGTTTGCATCTGTATTTATTTAACCTAAACGAAGCACACTCAACCACAAGCACGATGAAATAATCATCAACCCCGCTCACCGAACGCTTAGCAAATTTTACGTTACAGCGTCTCCATTTCATGGAAACCAAGGTACAAAAAGTCACCAAGATTACCACGCAACAAAAGAGCCTCAACATCCAAACTCCAAGACCCTAGATACTTCTCACCTGAAGGCCTAACTCCACCAACACCTATCATTCCTCTAGACCAAGCATCAGATTCATCTTCAGTAGTAACGAAAATCCCCTTACCCACCGAAGACATCATGATGAAAGATTGGCTGTCAGCAACCTCCAACCTTCCACAAGAAACATTTTCTTCACAATCAATCTAGCAATTTGACGACAATGCAACTCAGGAACTCAGGAATGAAGCAAAGCTCAAACATAAAAGCCAGGTCTCTAGCCTGCTTCTCATGTAGAACCAAACCTAAGGGTTTTGTCTTCAACTTCACCACCAAACCATAAACAAATCATAAAAAAAGAGGAAAAGAAGAAAAGAAATCGCAGGGGACAAAGCGAAAATCATTCAAGACTCAAAAAAAAAAAAAAGACCACTCTTCTGGAACCACCACGCCTAGCCTCAACAATTTTGGAACTCCCCCCCCCAAAAAAAAAATAACGAACTGGAAGATCCGGCCCAACAAAGTTTCCATGCCACAGCCATCATATTCCAATACCCCCCTGACGGTACAAAGTTTCTTTTCCTCATGTGCTCCATTATCCCCACCATTTCTTTTTACGATGGAAATTATGGAAACAAGCTTCAATGAACCACCTATTCTTCAATCAACACTCAATCAAAACTCATGGAAATGAAACTTCAATCAACCCAACCTTCGGGACCTTCAATCAACTTTTCCACATCTCATTTGAATGAAACAACAATCACCTGTCCAATGTAACAGTTCAACTACTTGGAATCAACCCTCTTCACTCCAATCAACTTCATGAGCACATGACATGAACATAGGAACATCAATCAACGCTCGAAATCATTTCACTTTTAAGTGATCAACTCTCAAGACAGCCTGAAAACTGCTACAACTTTAACGTGACCACTCGATCAGGTTATCTACCTCATCTTTAACTAAACAACAATCCTAAAACGTAAAGTTTTAAATAAGGATTTAAACTTCCCGGATTTTCCCACTCAGGAAACTCGCAGAGTCCATGACTCTGGAGGAACCAGCTCGCAACCCTAGGGCAACCGTCATGGTGGCACCCTCCACCTGAATTGACGAGGTCAACATGAATGCAAAAATAACACAGGTAATGTTTGTTTCCGAAGGGCAACTAGAAACAGTATTTTGCCGGCCCTCCTGCCTGGCCGGTCGAAATTGGTTTCTATTTCCCAGAGGAAATATCCATTACCTGTACCTGCCCTACCTCCCCTCTTGTGTCACCACCATGACTGATCAAGAAGGAAAAAGATGGCAGCCATTGCAGCTGGCCCATTTTATAAGGCAGGAGTGCATCGCACATGCGCACTGGGTTGCGAGGCTGGGTGGATGTAAAGCGTCAAGAAACCTCCAAGAGAAAAGGCACCCCTGAGGAAGGAATGCAAAAATAACACAGGCAATATATATTACCTCCGGGCAATAGAAACAATTTTCAGCCGGCCAGACTGAAGGGCCGGGAAAATACGGTTTTTTTTAGTATCTTCACTATGAAAAAGAAAAAAAAAGGTATTGCAAGAACACAGCAGAAATGGTCGTTTCATTTTTTTTTTACTAAATGTAGGCCAAATTTTAATACTGCAGCCCAGCCCAGCCCAGCCCAGCATACTGTGGCATAAATTTTACAAAATAAACCGTTAGGCTTGAAACGCTGTTGAGTCATCTCGAACTCGGAAATTACTCATTACGCTCACTTAAAAAACAGGGTACTGTCTGTATCTTGCAAATTTCAACAATCTTCATCAGGCAGGGTCAAGAAAATTGAGTTCTCTGATTACATCCTTGACATTTTCGTCGGCTTGCTTGCTTGAAAAGAACGTCCATGGCCTCCAATATTTACAAGGTAAGCACAGCAAGCGGCATGGCCTACCTATATGGTATATATACAACGTTGGATCAAATATTTACAATGCCGCATTCACTTGCACAAATGGCATGGTTCTCCAAAACAAGGTCCAGGCACGTTTATTATTTGCTTTTTTCACTCCATCTTTGCTTCAGCATGCCAACCCAAAAAGTCATGCACATGGTTTGAAAGAATTAGATGGCATGCTGAAGCGAAGATGGAGTGAAAGAAGCAAGTAATAAACGTACCTGCACCTTGTTTATTGCAAGAACTATGCCATTTGTGCAAGCAAACGCGACATTGCAAATATTGGATCCAGCGTTGTATATCGGTACCTTCCTAAACGACCTAACAGAGCGAACCAAACGCATCACTATTGGTGACAGTTTGGCACATTCCCTGCTAATATCCGTGTTGATGCGGTTTGATTGACGTCAACATCGTCAGCGACGAATCCGTTTCGTCAAAACTGTTAGCTCGCGCATGCTCAAACCTCCATCCCAGCAAACCACCTCCCTGAGATGGTTCGTAATTTGGCATTGCTCTTGCCTGGTCACATCTATTAGCCAATCCTGGTTAAATCCATTAGCTAGGTCTGGTCGCGGTGAAGGTATGACGTATCAATAAGGTGCTGAGCTCGTTGAGCTGTATTGTAGTTTAGGAAGGTACTGAACGGCTGACGCAACATCACTGCGCACGCGCGACGTCAAGTTTGGAGCCAAACTGTCTGTAACAGTGGTGCGTTCTGTTCGCTCTGTTAGGTCGTTTAGGAAGGTACCGTATAATTATGTAGGTGGCCATGCCGCTTGCTGTGCTTACCTTGTAAATATTGGAGGCTGTGGATGTTCCTTTCAAGCAAGCAGACGAAAATGTCAAGGATGTAACCAGAGAACTCAATTTTCTTGACCCTGCCTGATGAAGATTGTTGAAATACAATCAAAAATTTGCAAGGTACAACCAGTATCCTGTTCTGGAAAGTGAGCGTAATGAGAAATTTCCGAGTTCGAAGCGCAAATTTTGTGAAGCAATTTTCATTTTGAAATTTCGTCAGTTTTTTTAACCATTTTGTTTTTCAGTTTTGTCAGCCCAGAATTGTAAACGTAGATTTGTTGATACTAGGATGTCAAAAAAAGCAGGACAAAGTTGTAGCAAACTAGTTTTTTTTCATCTGAAAATGCTGATTTGTGATTGAGGACGTGACTTTTCCACGATACTACCATAGATTAGAAAGTTAACTAGATGTACCGTCTCACTTCTTCCCGTACTACGCGGACCTCTAACGGTAGTTGCGGCTACTAATACCTCTGCTAATGCTTTGC
>JAHWFP010269110.1:0-20716 GCA_023313725.1 Lithobius niger
TCCAAATATATTTAATAATCTAGATAAAAAGTTAACAAATTATACAAGTATCTGCAAATTAAAAAAGACGTTAAAATTAAATTTGGTAGAAGGGTATAAAAAATAGAAAAGTATAAACGAAGGGTAGTAGGAATGAAGGAAATAATAATAATGTAAATAATAGTGTAAATAAAACAATGGATGTGTATGTGCTATTTATTCACTTTATGTATACATTATTTATTATCTTATGTATGTATTATTTAATATATGTATGTTACTGTGTATTGTCGCTCACACAAGTTTTATGCTTCGAGCAATGTGGACAATAAAATATATTATTATTATTATTATTATTATTATTATTGTGATGCTAGTTATTTTGGTTTTCTCAGTGGGGTCCGTTGCGTGGTCTTCTGTATCTGTGTATTTCTTTTCGTAGCAGTAGGGCAACATTTGCAGCAGTTTTCTAAATGCCAAGGTCACGTGAACATCTCTAACGCTAGACAACCAAAAGAAACGGCATCGTGGCAGATCAGTACACTGCCAAGTGCCGCAAAAAAATGGCTACTGCCAACTGCATGCAATTGCTGTTAGCATTCAAATCGCTGAATAAAATCGTCAAGGTTTTATAAGCAATAGAAACGAATAAAAAAATTATTGCGACTGTATCACTGAGTTTTACGTGCCTTGCAGCATTGCGGCTATAGGTACATCAACCGTAACTATAAAAAAAGGCCACATTTTTTATGGACAGAAAGCATCCATTTTGTTTCCACAGCAAAGCTAGGGCTTATTTTATTACTACTGCATGTATGCGTCTAGCGCTGCATGAAGCGAGGAAAAGAAATGCTTCCCATACATGCAGCACTTTAAATTACAGCTAAATTGAAGGGAAAAGAAACAGCCTTTTTGCGAATTGCTCTATCATTGTAAGGAAATAAAACCTGTGGTATATACGTGGAGTGCTATATTTCTATCATATCAAAAACCAAAACTGGTAAAAGGGGCCGCCAAGTTCTGAATGGTTCGGCCCTTCAAAGGAGTGATATCAACACACGAAAACATTCGCCAACTTAATCGCACCGCTTAATAGTTCGAAAGTGAATTGAAAACTAGAACATTGCTATTTTTGGTATCAATATTCAAGTTTTCATTTAACGTCCAAAGTATTATTCGGTGCAATTAAGTTGGCGAATGTTTTGGTGTGTTGATATCACTCCTTTGAAGGGCCGAACCATTCGGAACTTGGCGGCCCCTTTTACCAGTTTTGGTTTTTGATATGATATCAATCCTTTTTTTTAATTGCGTATTTACTCTACGGCACTACTGTGCAGATGTGTAATAAAGTGCCACGTCAACACGAAATTGGTTTTCAACACTTTGCTATTACCTTTTGCCTAGAGACCAAACATTCTCAACTTAGTCACCTCTTTATAGGTTTTTGGTTTGGTTTTAATTTTGTTTTAATTTGTTTTATTTAGTCAGTTTTGATGTGTTGATATCACTCCTTTGAAGGGTCGAACCACTCTCAACTTGGTGGCCTCTTTACCAGTTTTTGGCTTAGTTTATTTTGCTTTGTTTTTACAGTTGGTTAATTTTTCGTGAATTGGACTGAATTTCTTTGGCAACGTTGTTTAGATTTATCGTGCTACACTAGTGTGTGTCTAGGCACGCACGTCGGTATACACGTTGTCATTGTCCGAACTTTGGCTGTCCAATGAGAGACGATGCCAACAATACTAAGAATGGTTATAACAATATTTTCGTACTTAACACGGCCTCCCACGCCATCCCCGTTACGCCCCTAGGCTTCAAACCATAAAAGGTACGCAGTCCGAATTGTACTGCACCCATTCATCCAATTTCATAGCTGGAAGCCTTCCCGTTATCTTGGTATTGATGAATAATGACCCTACGAGGTTTAACATGGGGATGAGCGGACTCTAGCTAGCTAGTAACTAGTAACACATTTTCAACGTTATTGAGGATCAGATTTTGCATTGAAAGCAGCTTAGCTGGCATTTCTACACGAGTTCATTTTTGTCAGGTGGGTCATTGCTCTCGAATTCAACACAATTTAAGCTTTTGTACCGCATCTAGACACACGCTAGTGTGTCGCGCCAAGTTACGCAAAAATCATCACAACAAACATCACATCAATTTAATTGTCGAGGTTGTAAACCATTGTAGCGCGACGCCATAGCGTCAGTGTCTTATATCTTGAAGCATAGTTGGGCACATTTCAGGTACTTGGGGAAAAATAATAATCATGTACAAATGCTTAAATTGTGTTGAAATCAAGAGCAATGACACACCTGACGAAAGTTAACTCGTGTAGGAATGCCAGCTAAGCTGTTTTCAATGCAAAATCTGACCCTCAATAACGTTGAAACTGTGGAACTAGCTAGCTACTATAATTCTAGTCCACTCATCCCCATGTTAATTTCCATAGGGTGATTATTCATCGATACCGAGGTAACGGGAAGGCATCCAGCTTTGAAATTGGACGAATGGCTGCAGTACAATTCGGACTGCGTACCTTTTATGGTTTGAAACCTAGGGGTGTAACGAGGATGGCGTGGGATGGCGCGTAAGTACGAAAATATTGTTATAACCATTGTTAGTATTGTCGGCATCGTCTCTCATTGGACAGCCAAAGTTCGGACAATGACAACGTGTATACCGACGCGCGTGCCTAGACACACACACTAGTGTAGCACGATAAATCTAAAACACGTTGCCAAAGAAATTGTATTCACGTCCAATTCACGAAAAATAACCACCTCTAAAACCAAAGCAAAATAAACAAAGCCAAAAACTGGTGAAGAGGCCACCAAGTTGAGAGTGGTTCGGCCCTTCAAAAAATAACGAAATAAAACAAATTACAACAAAATTAAAACCAAACCAGAAACCTATAAAGAGGTGACCAAGTTGAGAATGGTTCGGCCTATAGGGAAAAGTTAGTATCAAATTGTGGAAAACCAATTTCTTGTTGACGTGCCACTTTATTGCACATCTGATTTGGGTCTAATACATAATTTGAAAAAAAAAAGGACCGATATCATAGCAAAAACCAAAACTGGTAAAATGGGCTGCCAAGTTCCGAATGGTTCGGCCCTTCAAAGGAGTGATATCAACACACCAAAACATTCGCCAACTTAATCGCACCGAATAATACTTTGGACGTTAAATGAAAACTTGAATATTGCTACCAAGAGTAGCAATGTTCTAGTTTTCATTTAACCTTTGAACTATTAAGCGGTGCGATTAACTTGGCGAATGTTTTGGTGTGTTGATATCATTCCTTTGAAGGGCCGAACCCTTCGAAACTTGGCGGCCCCTTTTACCTGTTTTGGTTTTTGATTTGATTATTATTTTTCCCCATGTACCTGAAATGTGCCCAACTATGCTTCAAGATATAAAGCACTGACGCTATGGCGTCGCGCTACAATGGTTTACAACTTCGACAATTGAATTGAAGTGCTGTTTGTTGTGATGTTTGTTGCCTAACTTGGCGCGACACACTAGCGTGTACCTAGATATTGTTCATAACCAACCTACTATCCCCCCCCGCTCGCCCACGTCATCTTCCCCCCACAAAATATTGTTCATATTTTGGTACATTTCCAAACAATAAAAATAAAAGTTATTGGTTTCTGTTCATTGGTTGCACCAATCTGTCCTATAGTGTTCCAAAGTAAGAACTGTGAAAACATGTGCGTACAGCAGTAAGGTTTCACGTGGACTAAACAGTTCAGCGACGCTGTGATATATGAAACCTTACAGGAAAATTTATTTGTGTTCCTTTGCTGTTTTGACTTCGGATCAGTTAAACCTTACCTTAAACATCAAACGAATTCGTTTTTGTTTTCTAATTGGTTTCTAGACGAGCTAACAAAGCAATTAAGGCCGAAATTGGATTTTCTGTCTTGGTTGAAATTTCATAACAAAGGAGCTTCATGGTGTATGAAATAAAGGAGGTCAAAGATGAAATTCTTACATCAGATATTTTCGAAGATATTCGCATTTCCGTCTGAAGTCTGTGATACAATCGTTACTTTTAAACGGTTTCTTTTCACTCTGTATAAGCACGAGCACGGTCAAGTATGACCT
This sequence comes from Lithobius niger, assembly GCA_023313725.1. Lineage (NCBI taxonomy): Eukaryota > Metazoa > Arthropoda > Chilopoda > Lithobiomorpha > Lithobiidae > Lithobius > Lithobius niger. Next base: position 4,096 of record JAHWFP010269110.1, read on the forward strand.
CCTACTAACGTTTTGGCCACATTCTCCACATTCGAAGGAAAGCTTGGGGCATGAAATCCAAGAGTTCGAAGATGGAATTCTTCCCACAAATATTTTCGGAGGTATTCGGATTTTCCGTATCCATGTAAAATGATCTACGGCGTCTGGATTGCGAACGTCCGGCTTAAATCTGGCGTCGCCATTGCCGGTGCACATGTAATCAGGATAGCTCCTTAAAAGCCTTCTCTGAAGCCCTGTAGTTACGTAGCGATATCATTGCCTGCTTGATTATTAGCATAACCCATTGCTGGTTGAGTTTCACTAGGCCTACCTAAACTTACATATATTACATTACGTTGTGTACTAGTCGCCTAATCCATTCTGTTGCCCAACTGCACTAGTTTGTTGTTGATTTCCAAAACCGAAGTTACGCCTAGTTTGGCCTAAGGACTTAATGATTGCCTAATAAATATTCGCTAACGTAAGATTCATAAACATTAAAATCCCTAATTACATGTGGCACCTTAACTATCCCCATATCCAAATCTTGTTACAATAAATTTCTAGAGATGAGCAGTGTGAATCAGAGCAGGGAGCTTCTCACCGTGTACTGGTGTCTGTCTGTTTGTGTCCACCATAACATTTAAACCCATTGTTCGATTCACTTAAAATTTCCACCTTCAGTCTATGGCCTAATTTAGGATTTAAGTTCCTAAATCATTAAAACGTAGATTTCGACTCTCAAATACCAAAATGAATCATACATCGTCAATACAACAAGAAATAGGCTAATCATTATTCAGGGATATTATGAGAAACTAGAGGTGTTAGATGCACCATTTCCAATATTCTGGATGTTTCACCGAATTAAGTTTCTTCACACCCATTTTCGCGCACTTCACGGAATTAAGTTTCTTCAATCCAATTTTCGCGCACACTGGCTTACAAACGCTGATTTTCGTTCGCTTCGCTCACTCAATCATTACTGGATGCACCGTTTTAAAAATTGTCATACTCAAACATCGTTCCCGGGCACAATGCAGCCCGGACCCGTTTTCCCGGAGCTCAGCTCTGACCTTCATCTGCGAATTAAATAAACCATAGCATCCTTTCCAGCTGCCAAATTCAAAGGGTTTAACGAGCGTTAACCACTCCTGGTCATCTGCCCGAAGCCCTAAGGCCCTATGTCTGCAACAGGGCGGTCACCCACCCAAGTATCAATCCAGCCCAATGCTGCTAACTTCGGGGATCTGACGAGAACCGGTGTTTCCAGCACTGCAAGGCCGCTGCCAATTTCATTTTACCCATCAACAATCAACGGTTTGGACGATAGTTTTCAATCCTTAGCACGTGCACCAGGAATTGTTAGGCACCGTAGCTAAGTCGACTCTACGTCAAGTGTTGAACTTCTCTCGGTTAACTGGGAGATTTAGCTGACTAGTGCTTCTCTGTGTTTAAAGCCCTGTGTTCCTTAGAGTTAGGTTAGGTTAAGTTTATAATGAGCGAATGATGTAAGGGCAATAGGCTCACGTAGTGAATAAATTCAAATTCAAATTCAAGACATTACACGTGCACGAAAACAATGAGAAGCGATTAAAGTGATTGTCCGGCATTTTACCTTTTTTTTAATCGGCTCTTTTCTTATCAGCTCAGCCGGGATCCAGAATTATTATGTAGATTAATGAACAATTGAAAGACCTGACAAATAAAACGAAACCCAAAATCACGTGTGTCACATCTTTGTTAATTGAAGACCATTGCTACACAAATTGAGCCTTGTGATCTTTCACGGCTTTAGTTTTCTTATCCTTTTTTTTTTTAAAGTAACGGTTCGAAAGCTTTCGGACCATACTGCAATTGGCCAGTTTAATTATTGTTTCTAAATTGTTTTCTTTGATTGTTTATTGTGGTTGCTGACTTGATTTATTAACGAGCCTAAATGGTCTACATAACCGTTCGCTCACTGCTAATGCTAACCTAATTTAAACACTAACCAAGGTTTACAAAGTCTACAAAGTGAACAAAGGTAACTACAACAGGATACAAAAGTAACTCCCAATTATTGCCTGCAACAATGAAGAATCAACTACGAGCAAGCCAAATCTAGACACACGCTAGTATGTTGCCATGGGCCAACGTATGGACGGAGCATGGACATAAACTATGAAATTCTAATACTTTTTTTTTATAAACAAAATTGCGCGAAGAATAGACAATACATACATATGCTAAACCAGGCGATACCAATGACAAAAAAAAAGAAGCGAAAAAAGCCAACAAACTAACTGAACTAAAAACGGCTTCGCCGTTAGAAAAAAAAACATTAGACCTCGTATCCTTATGGAACTCATAGCTGTGAAAGCACATAAATAAAAACTGATTAGAGCTCACTTGAATAAAACGAACAATAAGTTGAACTCCAATTCAAGGAAACAAACCAAAACAAAACAAATTCCCAAATAATAAAACGCCTGCATAATACACAAATTAAACATAACCACACACACACTGACTAATTTGACCCACTTTAAACACAAACAACATTCACTTTCTGATATAACAATCTTTGTTCTATGAAATTGGAGTTCAAATTATAGTTCATTTCGTTCTGGTGAACTCTAATCCGTTTTTATTTGTGTGCTTTCACAACTGTGAATTCCATAAGGGATACAAGCTCTAATGCTTTTTTTCTAAACAGAGTAGGTGTTTTTTGTTGAGTTAATCCGCTAATATTTCTGAGCATTTTTTTTACACATCGCGATGCCAAAGTTAACTTCATGCTCGTGTCCATTGTAAAAAGTGCAAATGTACACATCTTATCGTTTTTATATTTAAAGGCAATTTTTCCTCATCATATATAGTTTTTGCACGTCATTATGTAGTCAATCATACAAGTTCACGTTTTCCTAATGCTGTGTATTGGTTTCCTCCTTGTAAAACAGGTTCGTAAGAGCCAAGGGAAATATTCCGTCATTCTTTTCGTATGAAAATAAATGTGTATTTTATAAATTTGTATTCGTTCCAGGAAAATTGCACGGAAACAGCTGCCATGGTGCGAAAAGAAGGTAAAGAAGCATTTTCCTATTATTGTGACGTCACAGACCAGCCAGCAGTCCAACTTTTAGCGGAAAAGGTGAGTAACGTTGAATTGAACAATTCAGTGAAATTGGCGGAACCGTTCATTATCTAAAGGTTTCGGGCACAATTTACCCATCACGTTCGTCACTATTACATTGTAATGTATAACAGTCACATTATATAGTGAATAGCTTCGATAATTCTTGGATGATCTCGGAGACATTCTTTTCATACATCCAACGATAGTCGACTGATAGGAATATCCCATCCTCTCACCTGCACCCAACAAAACACACTGAGTTAGCGTTGCCGAAAAACAATGCTGTTGTCTGATTGGTAAATAAAGTTTGTTTAAGGTAACCAAATTTTTATTGCAGCGGCCTTATTTCATTTGTTTTTTTTTATTTCAAAAGTATGTTCACAACTGCTATCAATTTTTATCTGGAATACGTATAATAATTTGCTACTTTAAACAAATAACGCTTGGTTACCATAACCAATAGCGTGAGGGCACAGATCTCCGAGGGGCAACTTTAAGTAAAAAGGCACGCTGAGGTTTTTTCCTAGGTACCTTTCTTTTTTTTTTTTGGCACTTCACTCTCTATTATTTATATCTTTTTTACAGCTTTTTTTTTTAGCTTGTCATTCTCTTTTTCACCCTTTTCTGACCTTTTCCTGTACTTCTTTTTGCTCCTGGGCCCTTTCCCTGGCTTCAAAATAGGGCAGATTTTTTTTTACAAAAAGGGTTAGTCCTACCATCACGTTTTGTTGTGATTATACGAAATTAATGACCACAACAAAGCTATACGTGACTGTGGCACAGTGAACCCTACCTTCGTCTACTGAGTTGGGTAACCCAGGCAAATCTCCCCCACTCCCAAAACAAACAAAAAATTTACTTCAATGTTGATCTTTAAATCACGTTATTTATTTCTCTGGTTTCTAGTTGGGGGCTTCCTCAAGGCGGAGAAAAATTGATATTTAATTACCCTAACGATGTGATTTACTGCATTTAAATGACTAGCAACGTGAAGGTAATGAATGAATTTATTCAGGGCCCGGGCCCGAACCCATGCGCCCTGTCACAAAAGCTACATCATAAAAGCCTCACCACAAAAGCCACATCACAAAAGTTACACAGTATCATACCCACACCACAGCACTACACATCACTGCTACACACCATTGCGATACACCATTGCTACACGCCATCGCCACACATCACCACACAGTAATCACCGCCAGCGTTACACAAACTGTGTCCCTTAAACAGTGGGACCACTAAAACACACCCAAGCGGAGCAAGGGCACAACGGAGGAGAAAGTGGGACGAGTGTCGGCCTACACTAGCACGCCGGACCCAGTAACAAAAGACACAACCGCTCGTTAAACGCGTAGCTGCCACCCCAGAGCACGGAAGAGCGAGATGGTCCCTGAAGCTTCAATCAGCATTCGCAATGGCGAACATGCGAGCTCGACACACGAGGAGAGCTGGACACGCGACCAAAAAGTGTTCAGGAGTCTGAGACTGACCACAGCTCGGACATCGGGAGATAGAGACCACCCCACCCTATGTCGATGGGCTGCCAACAGGAGTGACCTGTCCGGAGACGTGACAGCACTCTACACGCTGCCAAACACTTGACGTCCATGGGGGACCACAAGAAACAGTGTAGCTGCAAATAATGCAGAGTTCGCCCAGTGACAGCAGCAGACCAGTCTCTATCCCACTCCTCCAGAAGCCACATACGCAGGGCCGAATACCTGGCCTTCGACAATGACACAGCACAATGTCGCTACCTCTCTGACAAGCTGCTGCTCCAGCAAGACCATCATCCTGCTCATTCCCGGAAACTCCTGCGGGCCCCTCACCCACCGTACATTAACTACTCCAGTCGCAGAAGCAGCACGCAGCTTCATGCACACATCCAGCACGACAGGGTCGCTGAGATCGAGGCGTTCGATCGCATGGTGGAGAGACGCGATTGTGCCTTGCAGATCGTGAATGACCCTAGACCGATATCCAAAGCAACATCCAATGCCACGGAGATCGCACAGAGCTCGCAGAGCGTGCTGGAGAACACAGTCGTAAGCCGCCTGCCGTAAAACACTTTCAATGACGGGATCACCATGCCCATGCCTGCCGTGCTTGTTACCCTATCAAAAGCAGCAACACAGAAAACTTCACACGCCGTATTAGTCCCACAGAGCACAGAGGACCCATGCCCAGGGACAAAAGGGCATGATGCGCAACGTACTTTGAATAGAGGCTGAACGTAAACGTTGAAGCGACAACGCCGCTGACCCCAGAGGGGCCAAAGCCGCTAACGCGGCAGGGGATAGCTCACAACAGTCCCTCAAAATCCTACCCACCCAATCATCCTTGCCCCGGCCGACGTTCCGGAGCGCAAACGAGCACAGGCACTCAACGGCATGCACGCATAGAGGCAGTTCGCACGCCTCCACCCACAGGGAATGCACCGGCGTCATTACTAGACAGCCCGTAATTATCCTGAGTCCCTCAGTGACCGCGACTTGCAATGAAGCTACATGCCTCTTCTCAGTAAACAAAAAAAGGGAGATGGAAATCCAAAATCGATCGCACGTAAGCCTTGTAAACTGCCCGGAAAGGACCACCGCATAACGTCGAGAGCCTCTTCAGGACAGCTGTCCTAGACCTGACCCTGTCACGAAGTGACACCACATGCAGATTCCATTTAAGCCTGTCATCAAGAAGAACACCCAAATACTTCACGGACAAAACTTAGGACACTACAGTGCCATCAACGGATATAGTCAGTGGGGTGGACAGCTGGACTCGTGCTCTGCTGAAGACCCATAGCACTGTCTTCGCTGGAGCCAGTAAGAGATTGCGAAGAGACAGGAGGGAAAAAACACGAGCAACAACAGCCTCTGCACAATGACAGCACTCAGATGGATCACTGCCGGCAAACCAGAGGGCCACATCATCTGCATAACAGACGATGTTGGCTGAAGTATCAATCTCCTCAAGGACCTCGTTAATTGCAATAGCAAAGAGGAGAGGGCTGAGACAGCTCCCTTGAGGGAGGCAGTAACAATCAGTTATAAACAAAATATTACGACATGTATTGTTCAAGGAAAAGTATGGGCAATCAACCTCTGGGCCCCAACAGAAACATGGCTCAACCTCTGGGCATTGTGACAACATGGGTTTTTACTAGACCTGTGTATGTCACGCCGGAAGCAGCTAGTATCTACCACATTAATACCATAAGCGAGAGAAGATCATCATCATCATCATCATCATCATCAGAAACAATTAAATTTCATCTTTACAATTTAGAGTAAGGTTTTTTCATTTATTTATTTTATTCATTAATACTATGATAGCTCTTCACAAGCCTTACCTCTTGCACAGTACTCTAACCTACCCTAACCTACGAAACTAAAACAAACATGCACTGTCCTCACCACAAAATCAACCATGCTGAAAATGACACAGAGGATACACAGAGTATACAGACAACACAGAGTGGATATACTCAACCCAACCTCATGGTCTCAACCGACCAGTCGACCAAAAACAGATCACAACAGCCCTTTGCATATTCCTAACAACGCAATGTTAGGTGTAGAACCTCAGAGCCCCCACTAGAGACGTCTCTTTAACAAAAACTGGATGGACACAGAAACTGGCTCACAAAGGACAGAAGAAAAGAAAATATCCCACTGACTCCTTGCCGTTGTTACACACACAAATTGGTGACTTAAGCAATCAAGTTGGCACATGTGGCTCCACAGCAAGATGTGACCTGTACTGAGTCTGGTCAAAAGGCTTGCATCACGCCACAGCAGACAGTCCAAAAAGACCGGCTTCGCAGATCAAATAGATGCCTGCCGTAGTCCCGAACTCCACGCAGACTGCCAAGCCTGGCCTGCCAGGAAGGAAAGGACAGTACACAGCATTCGCCCTCGCAAGACAGCCCTGCCTTGCAAGCCCGTCAGCAACCTCAGTACAAAAAACAGAGGAGGCACCCACTGCACATTGACAACACCCTGCATTGGAGGGTTGCCATAAGCTCCTTCCAATTTTAATGGCAACCGGATGCTTTACTCGTAACGTTGCAAATGAACGCCGGAGAAATGCAATATCAGAGGCAGAACCCGAGAAAAGCTGGCAGGCCAAGGTCCAAACCCTCATCAAGCCCAATTAACAAAGCAACAAGCTCAGCCAAGATCGCAGAGGGCAGGCTACGAAGAAAGTAACTACGTTCTAGGTGCAATTGTTGCATAAAGATCGCTGCAACCCCCCACCCCCTCCCAGTGCTCCCTATGAAATGACTCATCACAAAAGATTATTACAGCATCCGGAAGGGGAGCAGCCTCCCAAGCCTCCATGAGTTGGTCACACCAAGTAGTCCAAGGGCAGAATGCCCTAGCAAAACAAGGAGATGCGAACTGAGCACTGGTGGAGGAGGAGAGAGACCCAGAGGCCCAACCCACTCCCTGTTCACCAGGTCAAAGGTGGCAAAGCGTGTAAGGAGGTTTGCAACAGGATCTCCTGTACCCCTCACCATGGCACGGAGGCAAAGAGCCATGAGTAGCTCTCTAGCACTAATGTACACTGGGTGCACCCCGGTCTCCACATCCAAAGTAAGGACTGGTGTCGACTTTAAACCCCCAACAATATTCCGTAAGCAATTATTAATAGGGGTCTGCAACTCCATTAAGGGCACTGTACGAGCAGGCAAAAAAAGGAAGATGAGAGTCAAAACATGACCTCACGTATGACCTGTCAACAGTAGAAAAAACCAAACGCTGCGCAACCAAGTCTTGAAAATTTTAAGATGGAAGGAGACAGCCTCTCTGACTGCTGCTATTTCCCCATGCCAGGACGGCTTGTGATCTAGCCTAAGCCCCGGACACCTAACCATACCCGTAAACCGAACTAGAGATTCACCCACAGTGATAGCACCAGACATCAAGTCACTCAGGGAAAATATCACAAGTTCCGTTTTGGCTGCAGAGAGGTGCCGTTCCCTGAATTCTCACCCTCCGCAATGGTTGACTCCAGGACTCCAGGTCTGCATAAGCAATGACGTTAATAGTCTTGTTGAGCCCAATAAGCGCAGCATTGATGGCGACTGCAAACAAGACCGGACTAAGGCAGCTCCATTGTGGGAGACCTCGTCTCATACCAGCAGCCACCAATCTCTGAAGCAAAAATGTCCTAGTCCCAAGAAGGACCAAAATAGCAGCAACCATACCCTCACTGACACCAAGCCCAACAAGAGCGTGCTCCACCCACCTGATATCGACCACATCATAGGCTGCCTTAATGTCTAAAAAGGCACCCACGGCAGGTTCATCGTGAGACCAAGCACTGCATATACCTGCCTTCAATCAGAGAATGGCGACTTGTACTCCACGCTGACGCCAAAACCCAAACTGGGCCCTGAAAGCCCACCCAACTCCTCCTACGGACAAGCACTCTTTCGTAGGTCTTCCTCACACACGACGGCAGCACAATTGGCCGACGGCTAGTCACAGCCATCCGCGTCCACCAAGAACTGCTGTCAAAACAGACATCCAAGAGGGAGAAGGCGGACTGCCATCTAGTCTGTTCTGAAGATAACTAACCAACTCGGCCTTACCACAACTACTAAGATTCAGCAAGTCACCGTACAAAATACTGTCAATACCAGACGCGCTGGGCAACCGCATCAAGTTCCAAACCCAAAATAGGAGCCTGACAACGACCCTGACATCCATACCTGGAGGCGGAGGACCCCTAGCAGAGCTAAAGACCTGCACAAAGTTTTCATTAAAGGCACTGGCCATGCTCGGACCACTCAAGACACTACCAGAACCGTCCAGAACCCACTCAATCGCCTCATGCGAGTCCTGGGGACGGACCAACTTCCATACCTGTGGAATGTACAGGCCACTGGACACCCTTTCACACAAACACTTTCAGTAGAGAGCTTTTTTCCTGCTGAAAATAAAACACGACTTAGTCAAAGTACTTTCAAAAACGAACCATCGCTCGTCTGAGGGGAACCTATGAAAGTGCTGCCAACAGCACCTGCACTTACAGACAGCCGTGGTACAGTTTATAATCCACCATACAGGCTTCTTAGACACCATCCCCCTGTGACCCAAAACGCCACACCTACCCTTGCCCTTCTTGGTGACCCTCTTGTCACCCATTCACCAAATATCGCCAGAACCAGCAACAGGCCTATGCGACCTTATTTATGCCGGATCACTGCCATTCAGATCTTGAGAAACCTCAAACAAGAAGCAGGGCGCAACCTCCAACGAACACAGAAACATGTCCAGTAAGAACTCCTGGACTACTCCACCACCACGTCTTACAAAGGACAGAGTAACGTTCAGCACTATCTCTAGTTCCAAAGCATCAGCCGCGCTGGAAATCAAGTTTCCTTTCGGGTCACAACGTTCACTGCTTCACAAGCAGTGATGTTGAAGTCACCTGCTAATACCATTGGTCTCGGAAGTAACTTCACCCAGCGGACCCAATTATCACTCACTAAAAGCCCAAACACGTGGACAAACCCACCGTTAGCCACTCCCCATCCTCATTCTTCGTACACATGTTATGTCTTTGCTACGGTGCACAACAATTCTTGGTGCACGTGTTATGCTTCAAACTTTCGTCTAAAACAGTTGATAGTTACACTAATGGGTAAAGCAAGAATCCGAGTTTCAGCTAAACACATACAGTTTTAAACCAACTAAGCTACGTTCTTATAGGAGTCTAAATTAGCAGCTATTAACGATAGAATGGCTTATTTATTTCGCAGATGCAAGCTTTCAGAGCTGGGCTGAATTGTTTCAAAGTAAATAGCAACAATCATTCCGTGCACGACCGTTGATCTCGGTAAATGAAAAAAAAGTACAATTTGCCGGCCCCCAGCCAGGCCGGCTAAAAATTGTTTCTTTTTTGCCTAAAACATACTTAACCTGATAATTTTGCATTACTTTGTCCTCAATTAATGTACTCCCTGGAGGTTTTTAGTTGCTTGTAGACGCCTGCTTGCATGACCCACTGCGCATGCGCAGTCCTCTCTTTATAAGCGAGAACGTGGTTGAACTCGGCATACATTTTCCTCTTAATCTGTCAGGCGGTGACTCAAGAGGGGAGGCAGGGCGGGCTTAGGTTAACGTTAGGTTAGGACGTTCGAAAGGCTAGGTTGTCTTGTCTGACGAGTTTTATATTTGTGGGAGATGTCCAAGTGACGGGGCTGGTGTCGGAGTCAGCCCCCTAAGAGGCGGATCGGACTCGTGAAGCAGCTGATTGCGTTGTCTGTTTTGTAGCGGGGAGTCGTCGGTATCGTCGTTGCCGACATGCACGTCCCGTATTAGGCCGGGCGCACAGCGGTCGTCACGGGTGGAAGGGACGGTCAGGGGAAGAGCGAAGCGTACGGGGTGAGAGCGGTGTCACATGATGCGACATCCTTCCTTGGAGATGAGCGGTGAAAATCCAAAGCCTAGGTGGGAGATGAGGTGACGGGAAGAAAGCCCCCAGTGGTAAGTTGTTGGGTGACAGGCTGTTAGAACCGAGGATTTTCCGGAGTTTCTGCTTTGCAACTTGGAGCAGCGCCTTGGTGTGTTGCATGTCGACTGTAAGGATTGGCAGGGCAAGGAGAGGGCGGGCGTTGGCCGTCGTGTAGCGAGGAGACGTTGGTGTCGTTGTTGCCGACATGTACGTCCAGTGCTAAGCCGGGCGTACAGCGGTCGACGCGGGCGAGGAGAGCAGTGTCCGAGGCGGGAGCAGTGTCCGAGGCGGGAGCAGTGTCGCATAGTGCGACATTCATCGTCAGAGAGAAAGGGCGACACAGTTATCCCGTTGAACGGCAGATGGTAAGGGGGCGAGGGACGGGAGGATGATGGCAGGTGAGAGATGAGGTTTCCCGGAGTCGCTACTTGGTTTTGTAGAGGAGCACTTCGGGGGTCGAGTACATGTATTAGAACCGGTGGACCATGAGGGGCGGCGAGCTGGAGTCGATGTTGGCGTCGGAGGCGACATACGCATCCCGTGCAATGCTGGGTGTGTAGCGGTCGCTGTGATGAGGTAGACGGAAAAGGCGGAGAAGGCTGCCGAGTCAACGACATGCACAACCTGATCGGGGCCAGGCGTGTAGCGGTCGCCGAGGGCAGGGAGAGCTGCGGAGAAGGAGAAGAACAACGGCGGGGAAGAATCCAGGTGCAGCTATTCAAGTCTCAAGCAGCAAGCAGCATCATTGGGACGAGTCAGGAGAGTCGTTGACTGGCCTAGTAGACTGCGGGGTTTTGTGTCCTTGTTGCGGAGGGCGAAGCCAAAGTCGGTTTTGAGACCTTTGTTTAATACTGGGGCGTCAGCAGAATCAGAAGGCTTGTATAGGAAGCAATCCGGGACGGTGTTTTCGACTGTCTTAAGAAGAGATGCTAAAGGAATGGTCGGGTCGTCGTTGCTGTCGTCCGGGAAGTGGATATGCTTTGCAGGCGGTGACGGCATGTGGGAGTGTCGTGACATCGTGGTGGGGTCGTGCGACACAGTAGTGAGGTCGTGCGACACTGATGAGTGTTTGTGCTTCTTGGCCGGTGGTGCGGTGTCATGCGACACACGTTTGCGGTGTTCATGGCTTGAAGTAGAGGTGACCCAGTCACGAGTGTTGGCCTGCCGAACAGACGAGGTGCACGTCGGGGGAGGCATCGGTGTCTTTCCGGCAAAGCGGCTGAAGACCGAGTCGACGAGGTTGTGCGCTTCACTGCGTGTGACGCCGTGTTGCCTGCGAGATGAACTGGATGAACTGCGAGTCGTCGGGTGGTTGGCCGGCATGAGTCGTGGCTTCTCGGAACTTCTACTTGGTGTCCCGAAGCAGCGCTTTGGCATGTCGTACGTCTTCTGCCAAGACCGGTAGAGCGGGAGGGGGCGGCGTGCGTTGGCCGTCATGAGCCGTGGCTTCTCGGGCTTCTGCTTGGCGTCCCGAAGCAGCGCTTTGGCATGTCGTACGTCTTCTGCCAAGACCGGTAGAGCTGGAGGGGGCGGCGTGCGTTGACCGTCTTGCAGCGGAGAGTCGTCGGTGTCGCCGTTGCCGACATGCAGGTCCCGTACTAAGCCGGGCGCGCAGCGGTCGACGCGGGCAGGAAGGATGGCCGGAGGAGAGAGAGCAGCATCCGAGGCAAGAGCAGTGTCGCACGATGCGACATCCATCATTGGCGAGGGGCGGCGAAATCCAACATCCAAGTGGGAGACGAGGTGACGTGACGGAACCTCTGGAGGAAAATGAATGCCGAGTTCAATCACGTTCTCACTTATATAGAGAGGACTGCGCATGCACAGTGGGTCATGCAAGCAGGCGTCTACAAGCAACTAAAAACCTCCAGGGAGAACATTAATTGAGGACAATGTAATGCAAAATTATCAGGTTAATACGTTTGGCAAAATAGAAATTAGAATTGCAACAATTATAACCCCAATGTGCCCCTTTTGTTGAATATAATACAGATGAATTATTACGAAGTTGGTGGAAACAATCACGGAGATTAACTTACAGCAGGGGCTTGCTTGCATACTGAATGTAAGAACCCTTTCTCAGTGATAGGGTTTTTTCTATATGCTGACGAAATTTCCATTACCTGGAATTTTAGCATTCACCTTCTCTTGTGCTGTTACTCTAGACATTAAAGTTATGGAGCTGCCAGCCTCGCAGCCTAGTGCTCATTAGGTCTGCGCACTTCTTCGTCTTTAAAAGTGTCACGAGCGATTGTTGCTACATCTTTTCGTCTCTATGGCCGACCGGATTGGACGTGCTGTTTTGATCTGGAGAAAAAGGTTAAAATATCGTTGTCTGAGCTGTTGTGGTCCTCCCCATTTTCTGTCCGTCTTCTTCATCTCATGCTATGCCTCGTTTCAAGGGCACTTCGAGCTAGGCTGTGACCCAGGTAACTACCACGCCCCTTTCGTCCTCCGGATTCTTGCAGGACGTGCTTTCACCTGCAGTTCCTGTATTCTCTACACTGTCTGTAACCTGCCATCATTCACCTGCTGCACGACCATCACCTATGGGCTCTCGTTCGCTTTGCCATTGGCCCGAGGTCCCTTCTGCGACCATTGCAGCAACTTTGGATACGACCATTACATCTCCTGTTTCTGGCACCCAAACTAGCCCCCCCCCCCCCCGCCACTTCAGATCTTCATTCATTGCAAGCTGTGCGCTTCAAGGCAATGGAGGTGTACATCAGCCTCAAGCTCCAGGTCAAGTCTAGACGCAATGCTGACAAACTTCTCTTGGTGCATTATACGGGTGGACTGGTCGACCTTTCATCACGCTCTTCTCGTCTTTCGTCCAATCCTCCGCTGTCCATTCATCCCCGAATGTTCCAATGAACCACCTTCTAAGGAAAAGGTTCATATGCTCATTAACAATGCCTTTTGTACCTTCAGCTACAAACGCAAAGCCTCACCGTGACCGCGGTCTCCAACCCAATACACCCACGATTGGGTAGCCGCTACAGGTTCCATGACCAGCCCTCGTAAACGGCGGCGTCCAACCCACAAGATTCCGGGCCTTTGCACCGTCGTGACTCGCTCATTCACTCCACGTCACCCTCGGCTTTTGAGCGACCGTTGGCCTTCCAACCGGTAATACCTCCTCCTTCGCTTCCTCGACCATCGTTACTGATCCCTATCCCTGGTGATAGATAGTGACTCTGACGTTCCTATTGAGGATATTCCACACTCTTCGGTTGCTTCAGACGAACTTGATTCCCACCACACGCCCTTTTTGCTGAATCGTTTGCCGATAGCCCGGACTCTTCAGAGATACCTCTACCGGACAGTCTCAAAACAGTAGAAGATATCATCCCCGACGTCTGCAAGCCTTCGACTCCATCAGCAGATGTTTGTCAAGAAACACGGTCTTTCAACTGACTTTGGTTTTGGTCTTTGCGACCGCCTTCCCCGCTAGCAAGCAGTTCTCAGCCAATTGATGGCTCTGCTTACTACCCAGTTTGTGATTGCCAACTCTCTATCTCGCCGATCCTTGCCAACCGGCGTATGGTCTCTCAAAACATCTATCTGCGAATCTCTTTTCCACATTTGGGGTCGCCCCATAATCAACCTCTTTGCCACGAAGCACAATGCCTAACTTCGCCAGTTAATGAGCCCAGTCCCCGGCGACCAAGCCTAGGCAATGGATGCCCTGACTCTTTGCTGGGATCATCTATTCAGGTACCTGTGCACTCCATTCAAACTTCTTCATCCTGCCCTTTGCAAGATTGCTCTATCTCCCGGCCTACTTCTTCTAGTGGCACCGAATTGGCCCACAGTTTCTTGGTTCCCTCGCACTTAGACCTTCTGGTTGACGTTCCACGCTGTCTCCCCAACACCCTGGCTCTGTTATCCCAACTTCACGAGACCAGATTCCATCCCAATCACAATCCCTAAAACTTCACGGGTGGGTACTATCGTTGGACCCCTCACGTCGACAGATATTTCTGAAGAAGATGCCTCTCGCATCACCTCCAAGGCTATTCGTTCGTCCACCAACAAAATCTAGGACAGTCACTGCCGCCGCTGGTTTCGTTGATGTCTCCAACGGCAGGTCAATCCAGTAAATACCCTTCTCCAGGATTTCCTGACATTCCTTAACTACCTCTTTAAGGACTGACTAAAAGGTTCAACAATTTTTGTCTATCGTTCTGCTCTCAACTCCATTTTCAAGGCCGCCAGCAGTTCTCATCTGATAGACGATTTTCGAATCTCTGCCCTTGTTAAATCCTTCGACATTGAGCGACCAATCACGCAAAATCTTTTTCCAGATTATGACCTATCAATCGTCCTCTCATCACTTATGACTATGTCGTATGAGCCTATTTCGTCATGCTACCTTTGTCACTTAACCCGGATAACTGTGTTTCTGGTGACGTTTGCTGCCTGCCTTTGCTATAGTGAAGTACAGGCTCTGTCTGCTATAGCCACTGACTGTTTCTTCCTTGTGGATTACAAAAGGGTAACTTTGATTCCCCAAAATTAATAAATAATTAATTACTTACATTACTTAAGCCTTAATGGCTCTGCCTATGCTTAGTGAACCCAAATGACAATGATGATGATTATGTATTGGCTCTCTCTTTTACAACAGGTTGCAGGACCAATCCGCCTAGTCCACCAACACAAAAACAACCAATCCCAGCCCTCCTCGTATCCACCCCAACAGAAGCCTCATTTCCATCCTCTCTCCCTCCCCCTCTTCCATCCAGCCTAGAAGCCACCTGATGGCCACCTCATCCCTCTCTCCCCCTTAAGATCATCAAGCTGCTAGCATTCAACCATGAAGTGTTCCAGCATTTCATCCCCCTCCCCACAGACACAATAAGTTACATCTTCTTCCTCTCCCCAAGCTTTCCACTCCATCACCCTAGTGTCCAAAGCCACAGCCCTAAACAGCAGCACACTCCCCAGTTCCCCTTACCAGCTCTCCCATCTCAGTTTCCTTTTTTCTTTCCCGTACCCTCCGTCGATGGCTTTCTTCCCATATTCATCTTCCACCTTTCCACTTCAACATCCTTAATATCCTCTCTTCTATTACCTGCCTCCCCTGACTACCTTCACAAATTTCCCCGCCAATCTCATCGTCTGATCTACCCACTTGGTATAACAGGTCTGCATCACAAAATCTTATACCTTCCTCACAATCGTCACCTCCGCCAACCCACAGTCCCTCCTATCAAACCCATTCTTCACTTCTACTTCCCTATCTTTGAAAGATGACCACCCCATTTCCCCTTTCAAAACCTCTCTCGCCATGATTCTAATAACCCCCAGCAACCACCTTCGCAACTCCTCCTGGAACCTCTCAAGATGCTTTCACTCATCCCCACCATATACAACCCCCTTTCTCAAACAAACATCATGTCTGATACTGCCACCCCTTTCCAGAGAATCCTTGCAACCTCGACCGATTGTATCCTCAAAATACCACATTCTTAATCGTTCCCTTGACCCTTCCCGCTTTTCTTACCACCTGTTTTCCATCAACTCCAGATAGTCAGGTTTCACACAAAGCCTCACCCTCAGATAGACATATTCCTAATTTCCTTCACCCTTTTGACCCACGTCCTCCCAACCTGAGTCTCTCCTCCTCCCATTCCTCCCACCCATCTTTCTCTTCCCCAAAACCATAAATCCGATTTCGCTCCAATGAACTCTACCTTCATCTCAAGTCCCCAAACATCAGCACCGGCATATGGAAACTCTCCTCACTCCCCTTTCTCCACCAAAATATTTCCCCGAGTCCACCAAACGCTTTTCCAACCCCGTGATATACATTAAACATAGCAGAGGTGACAACGGACACCCCTGTCTCTGTCCCCTCCTACATTCCACCCACTATGATTGAACACCACTCCAGATGCTACACAGTTTCCTCCCTCACAAACCCGCCGAATCAAGTTCAGAGAACCCTCTTCAACTCTCATACCTTGCAGCCCCCCCCCCCCAAGAAGATTCCACCTCACTCCATCATAAGCATGGGCAATGTCAAGACACGCCACCCATGAGCTCTTCCCTTCC
>JAHWFP010269111.1:0-10547 GCA_023313725.1 Lithobius niger
TTTTTTTGCCTAAAAACATTCAAAATCCTCACTTGGCTGCCACAGGTTTTCTTTTTAATTAAAATATTTACATTACATGTCTGTGTGTAAAACTGGCTGTAAAACATTGGCAAATACGAATTTATTCACTTTGCATTTAGTTTCAATCACCAACTTTTTAGTACTTTGCACTCTCCACCCGAGTAATCGAAAAAGCGAAGTAGCTGTTCTCTATCAGTTACACCAAATGGTAACTGACGGACAGGTCAAGTGATACTACGACCAGATGCGCCTCAAGCCTTAAAAACGTGGCGGCCCCATAAACCGAAATTCCCCACCCCGAAATTTTTTTTTTTATCAAGTCTAGTAATGCAATCTGGACAACCACATAGCCCGCTAACCAGATCCCAAGGGTACTTTTTTTTAAGATTAGCAAAATGAAAAAAAAAAAAATACGTTTATATAATTAATTATAAGCCCGACACTGCATGGAACTGGGTCCCAGGCTTTTTTTTTTTTTTTAATAGGGAAGATTTGCTATGTAACGGCTGGTCTGGTCATCACGGTTTTGGTTATCTAAAGTAAAAACTACAATAAACTTTTAATAATTTCTTTAATTTCCATCACCCTCGTAAATGCTTGTATTCACCTTTTTCACCTTGTATTCACCTATTTTCTAATAAATACGAGTGGCAGCTTACATCGCTACGCGAGCGTCCTTTCGGTGCGTTCGGAAAGTCACACCAGGCAACGTCTAATAACAAACAGGTCAGTGACAGGGCGCTACGAGTAGAGGTGGGCGCGGGTCCAATTTTTTGGAACCCAAATTGCCCGCATTTACAGAAACTGGAACCGACCCGCAGGGAACCGCAATGTCTTGAACTGACAACCGAACCGACCCGAAACCGTAAATGTGTGCTGTAATAAGACCCGACCCGACCCGACCCGCGGTTAACCGCTAAATACAAATCTAACAAAGACATTGATTACGAAAAAAAAAATGTTGGAAACAAAAGAAAGCCATACGAAGCCATTGTCATAAATCAACAAACGCCGTTCTTTAGTTGATTATTATTTTTTGTTCTTCAAAGGATTTTTTTTAGTTACTTAAAATTAAGTTTAAAAAAGTCTTGACAGCGTGCGTCCCTTCCTCCTCTACAAGCGTTCATTTGCTGTTTGTACGGTGTAATTTGCTATTGACGGCGCACTGAAGTTTCGGTTTCGGGTCTTGCATTTTCTACCTCAATTGGCCTTGCCTTCATGGCGAAGGGAAGCAAGGAAAAAACCCAATAGCCACGATTGTTTCGCATTTTCTATGACACGCGGTTATCAGCGGTTATTTAGTTTAGCTGCGGTTCACCCGTGGTTTACCCGAAACCGCACGTAATTTATTTTTCAGACCCGCAGTTGCCCGCAGACCGCAGTAATTATTTTCTTTGGAACCGACCCGACCCGAACCGTATCGAACCGCGGTTTACCCGACCCGGGCCCACCTCTAGCTACGAGCCTGCGTCAAGACACGCAAGCAGTTCACTTCGTTTTAAGCATGTCGCCGACTCGCAGCCTAAATAACTAAAACTACGAGAAGTCATTGAAACGTAAACTAACCAATTATTTTTAATGGCCATTCAATTGACAAAATAATAAAAATAAGTCAGACTAGCAATGAAAACTTACTATAGAGCGATTTATACTAGAAAAAGTGGTGGGGTTCAGATAGACTACACGGCTGAAGTGGTGGGGGCCATGGGTCCGGCGTCTATGGCCTCGACTGCCCGGCCAAGTAAACGGCTCAACCCAGTGCACAGCGGTATGCCAGAAAAGCCGGTTCTTACGTTTAGGGGCAGCTTGAGTGTACTTTCTTTCTCGAAAATAATATCGAACTATAAATGCGCTTGTGAGGAACTGCTGGATTCGGAGTTTTCGTTCCGAATACCATTCATGAGTACGGATTTGAACAACCCAGGATTGGAATTTCATGGCGAGTTAAGTTTATTATTTATTTTTCATTTGCGAGAATGGATATTCTTAGGTTAGAGAATACCATTGGCTACTCAAGTACGGTTTAGAGATGGAATAAAGTACTGAACTACCGATCGGAATGCGGATCTAAGCTAATGAAACAATAACAATGTCAAAAAGATTGTGAGATTTAACTCTCGTACGATCCTCCCAGATTCCAATAAAAAGGGCTGCCGCCTGAATATACTTTTGTGTTACGGAAAGATATGTACAACTTGGCCCCTGGTGGTTCACTGAAATTGTCACCCTTGCAAATTTATTCTTTCTCATTTTCCTTTTCTCTACCGGAGGATGGATAGACCAGTGGAATCAGAAAATACGCAAATGAATTGTCTTGTTTTGAAAGAGAGGCTTCCATTTTAGCCTGGAATTTTAATAGAAAATACGATTGTTTATATTTTTTAAAATTTTCATGGTGACAACACGTAAGTGAAAAATTTCACCGGTGAAGTTCCATAAATTTCCTCCCGCCCCCCCCCCCCCCCCCCCCCCGGCGGCAAGACCAATCCTCAACCGAGTTTCCTTGCTTTTACACCAATCAGCTTTGTTCATGATCAAATCGACTTTTCTGCCTACCCTATTCTTAATTTGATTAAAGGAATACGAAATCCTCACTTTTCCAATTTTTTTTCCAAAAACCCTTTTCAGACTTAAAAAAATATCGCTTGCCTTGATAATAACGTCGAAATAAATAAAAACAACTGCCACTTTTAACACCCCTTCCACACTGGGGAAAAAGTCCGGATCCGTCCTTCCGGGCACGCCCCGGACCCGAGGCTGACCTTTCCACAATGGACTCCGACTTGAGTCTGGACCCGACCCCGACTTTCAAGCAAGGGCGGATCCAAGGGAGGGGCCGAGGAAGATAAAGGCAAATAAACTTGGAAAAACTGCCGAAATTGTTGCAAAAAAAGTAGTAAATTACGACAAAAATGAATGAATAAGTAGAAAAATCATCCTGCGGCCCCCTCCAAGGATTCGTTCTGGATCCGCCCTTGCTTTCAAGTCTTGCTCGAGGTCGGGACTTGAGACGCCGACCCCCAACCTCGTGTTTCAGTGTGGAAACGGACGGTGCACGGGCCCGCGCTTTACGGAAACGTTTTGACTCTTGGAACGCTGATAAGCAATAGCGAGATGGAGGGAAAGCAGGAGGAGGGGACGGGAGAGGGAGGTGAGAAATCAGCGAGAGAAAGATTAACTAAAGTCCGAACCTTGGGGCCCGATGTCGGAGTTCAGTGTGGAAAGGAGTAAGGATGGAAGGATGTTGGGTTTTTCTGTGGGTACAAGTAGGGTCCCAAGTCCCAAGTCGGTTGCCCTTGTGCTGCACAAAGCTACGATAGCCTCGGGCAACGCTGTTTTGTTTTTGGCGCTCGCGCGGGTGAGACAGACAGCCTGGAATTCGGGAAGAAACACGACGTCCCTCCACGCGATTCACAACGCGATTTTCTTCGGCGATTGGGAGTTATAAGCACGCGTCGACTGCTTAAAGGGGGATTGCCACCAAACGAAATATGCAGCGTCTAGCGCCATCTAGTGTTACCTAGTTCTGTCTAGCGCTTGCTCGCAGCAAAGGAATGCACAAAGAAATAGCTTAATTTTAACGACACAACAAACATGTTACATGCCTCCTTAATTATTGAATAAAAATTGTGTATACGTCCTCGTGCACGTGGAGGCAAGCTGTAAAGATTATCGATATAACTGCCACTAGATGGGATCACGATAGAATATAAAGAAAATACCGTGGCGGCAGTAATATCTAGCGGCAGTAATATCGTTAACCTTAACTGCTTGGTCCCAGGTGCACGAGGACGTACTAAATGTTTAGTTAATAATTACAGAATAACTGGCTTGTTTGTTGTGTTAAAAGATATTTGTTTGTGCATTCCTTTCCTTACTGCGAGGAAGTGCTAGCCGGAACTCGATGGCGCTAGAAGATGCAGAATTTCAGCTGGTAACAACCCGCTTTTAAAAGAAACATTTTAAAAATTCATATGGCTTAAAGGTACACCCGGCCTGCCTTATAACATTCCGCCTGCCTTATAACAGCCACGCGCTGATCGCCATCCGTGCATATACAACCGCCAAGGTAAACTAAGATAGTAGCTACGTTCCTCGCAGCGAAGAACGCAGCAACTGTCTCATTTAGTATTGTGCCTAATAAACGAACCAGCAGGAACGCATTAATTGTGTCGTCACAAACCGGAATGATCTCGTATTTTAACATCACAATTTATAATTTTATAGGCTAGTGTCTTATAATTTTGCTTCGGCGATCTATCGAAATAATTAATTTTAATTTTTACCGCTTCAGTCGTTTAGATTTTTGATCTCAAGGTAATTATTAGCAAATTAGTACACACACACAGATGGTTATTGCAAGCGCACAAAGGATCATATATGTGCGTCCCGCGTAAATACAGGGTGTAACAAAAGGTCGTGTCCAAACTTAGGTGACTAATTCCTTAGGTCAAACTAAGAATATAATTCATATAAACATTTGGCCAAACATGTCTTGTTCTTTGGTTATCGCATGAATTAAGAACCCAAATTCCAAGTCTGCTCCCCATCTCCACCCACACTCTTGATATTGCAAAAACAAATCAGAATAGGAAGGTAGTGAATGAAGACAATGAACTGAAGGTAGAGAACAAATTGTTAAGAATCAAAATTAGACTAAAGGAAAAATATCTCTATTGCCAAACAATTTGTCCTGGAGGGAAAACAACAATTGTTCAAAAACTTCGTTAGTCGGTGTTAATGTAGGACTGATAATACCATAGAGGTTTTAATAACGCGACAGGTCGAAACTAAAATAAGAAAACATTGTGAAATAGGAAAAGGCCGATAAAAGTACTACTGGGTGAAAGGGAATCACTTAACACCGTACGAAAGTGCAGCAGCTGGATTATTCGTCTGCTGCTGTCGGAATCTGTTGTCCTTCTCTTACTACAGTGTTGGAGGTTTAAATAAATCAAATAAAATCGATTTAATAGTCCAGCTATTGTACGTTCGGTGATATTGTGACGAGTCCTTGTCAGCAATGCGAGATAGTTCACAATAATTCGTCAAATATCCTTCCCTGGGCGTTAGAGCAGGTTTGCAAATGCCCTGCAGACGACGTTAATCCCATGAAGTGCTGGAGTGGTTCGTAAAAATAAAAAAATATATAAAAATGTTATTGTTTCCCAAAGACACCTGGTTCCTGTGTGTGGTTGGGGGAATAGCAGTTACAGTAATTGTTCAAAGTTTCTTCCCTGAACATTAATGCAGGTTTGACACCGTCGAGCCAATGAGTTTCGGACATGTTCGAAAATTCCAACGGTGGTATTGTTTTTGCAATAGCCAGAACGTGGGCGGAGGTGGGGAGGCGGAGTTGGAATTTGGGTTCTTAATTCATGCGATAACCAAAGAATAAGACGTTTTTGGCCAAATGTTTATATGAATTATATTCTTAGTTTGACCTAAAGAATTAATCACTTAAGTTTGGACACGACTTTTTGTTACACAATGTATAGTTAAAAGGTATTCAAGAGAAAAATCTCCTAGACGCCCCATTTTAAAACGGATTTTTACCAAGGGATTGACTAACGGCAAGTAAATAGACCTTTGGGGCCGTACTTGACGTGGAGGACTTTTAAGTGCTAACACCTATCAACTCAGACGCCTCTTAACGTTAATTCCAGTACCGAAACTAACGATTGAAAAATTCGCAGTTTAGTATTCCTTTAAACAAATGAACATAAATAGCTGCAAATTTAGGAAAGAAGAAAAGTCAAACAGTGAAAATCGTGCACTAGAAATAACGTAGTGCAATTTATGAACTCCGGCGAAACATAAGTGCATAAAGGTGACTTGCTGTACTACGTTATTTAAGGAGCGGATCAAAGGCGTCTTTTCACCTTTATTTTCAATTTCTAGATGCAGCGCCGTAGAATTTTCGAGCAATATAAAAAAAATAGCGGTAAATAAATAAAAAAAAAAAAATGGAAAAGCACTATTTGCAGCAGCGCCACGAATTTTCTTTTCATAACTAAAACGAGATCACGTGACCCTCATCAGCCTATTGGATGACGAAGAATCTGGAACGTGGATGCTGTGTTTATATGGGCAAGGCTACCGAAATGGTGAACAGGCACCTTTAAGGGGAAAGACAGTATGGCTGACGTCGTACTCGTTCTGGGTCGTGACGCCATGCGGGCAATCGTGGAATGACTGATGACAATTATTTTCTTGGATTACCCACGTTAAAATTGCTCTGTGTAGATTTTAAATTAATAAATTGGGAAAATATTATTCGCACTACAATTAGTTCAGGCATGTTGCAATTCCGAGTGCAGCGTTGATTGAGCTGGGAAGGAGGTGGTTTCTTCAAGCCAAGGCCGACCGGAGTTGAAATCACGTTTCTCGTCTCCTGGATCAATGCCAGTTCACGCGCGTGCCGTAAAGTTGACGCCTTTCAGCGATGCTTTGGTAAAATGCGATGTTCTACCAAATGGGCTGAAGCTGGGAAACGAAATCCACACCTTCTTTCCCAGAGAATCCTGTGATAAGGGATGTAGTATGAAGACACTCACAGCAATGGACACTCCCATGTACTGCGTTCATGATTATTTCTAGCACGCGATTTTAGCTGTTTGATTAAAGGGCAATTACATCCATTTTGATATGCATGTTTGACTTTTGGATCATTTACACAATAACTAAACACAAGAATTGCGGTAAGAATACGTTACTTACGTCGGATGTAACAATTTAATTACTGCATCACCAAAACACGACACGGAGATCGCCATTGTTTTACTGGAACGCTCAGAAATTAATGCCGACAGATGTCACTTTTCGATTTCGACACGCAGCCGATTGAGATAGCTGTATTGACTGTGAGGAGCTCAAGCGTCTGACGGCCTTAGCTGGCCGGCAGTGTAGTGGCCAGCTAAGGCCGTCAGATGCCTGAGCTCCTCACAGTCAATACAGCTATCTCAATCGGCTGCGAGTCGAAATCGAAGAGATCGGTCTGTCGGCATTAATTTCTGCGCGTTCCAGCAAAACAATGGCGACCTCCGTGTCGTGTTTTGGTGATGGTATTCTTACCGCAATTCTTGTGTTTAGTTATTGTGTAAGTGATCCAAAAGTCAAACATGCATGTCAAAATGGATGTAATTGCCCTTTAATGTGCACTTTAAAATTGACAAAATATTGATAAATTTGATTAATGCGAAAGGTTGATGCAAGGAAAAGGTGATGTAATATGATAGATGTTGTCATTTTCATGCTCTCCCATCAGTTTTTGAGAATTGATAAAGTTCAGTTTTTGGAATGACTCTTCCTCGCCAGAGATGCGTAATTGATTTGATTTGATTAGATTATAAGCGGCTAACGCACGAACTTAATCTAATCAAACCACGCTTTATCTAGAAGTGTGGAAACGGCTCCAGACGTTGTCTGGAAGTGTTCATATAAAAACAATCAGAATTGTATTCACTTTGTCAGTACACTGATAGCTACAATCAACGCTACACAGGTAAGCAAGGTATACAGTACGGTATTGCGATAATTTTATGAACTATAAGGTAGAAAAAAAGATTGTAATATTCTTAAGGTAAATAGAATTCAGTTAAAAGTTGCAAGCAATTATGTGTCAAGTTTAAGAAAAGTGGGGGAGGGGGCGGTATGTAGATTTTTACCTAGGCCTATACTGCTTGACCAGGTAGAGTAATTAATTCGAAATAAACAAAATAGGGAAAGCTATGAGGCCGGGCTGGACCAAAACTTGGTGGCAGCCACTTTTGTTTTGATATCACTACTTTGAAAAGGGTTCACAGTTGGCATTGAAACCTTGCAAGTGACTGGATTTTGTGTTGAAAATTGCAAGGCTTGGAATTTTGCGTCAATTAGTTTTTATTCGCGAGAGTGCTTGAATGTAGTTTGAGAATTGTCTTATTTCCTTAAATATAGGACTTTTCTGTTGGTTTTGGGGGAAAATGGTAACATTGCTTAAGGCAAGTAAAATGGATTAGTTTGAAGCGTGGAAAATGACAGCATCTCATAAAACTTAACGGTTTCAGAAAAAAGTCGACGAGAAACATAAGAACTTGATGGTGCAGATGTTGACACTTGGTGAAAAATACGAAGTGCTGAACAAAAGGTGACCATTATGGATGCGCGCTGCCTAAAGAATTCGATTTTTGCACATAAAAAAAAAACCGTTTTTTAATAAAACGGTCTTTGTTTTTTTGATGTTGCAAATTCTTGAATTTTATTTCCCCAATGCAGTATTTTTCGTTTCCCAACCCTGTTTTATTAGCGAAAATTTAGCGGGTTCTATCACCCTTCTGGGTTTTGGATAACGTATTCTAAAACTGTCAACTTTCAAGGCAATTAACCTAGAAATCTGATCGTTGTTTGTTACGTGGCATAGGATGTAGATGCGCATCTACGGCTTTTATTTTATCGTGAGGGTTTGTGTAGCCCTGTTTTGAAACATCATTTCAAACCTGTACAGTAAGAGTTAAGAATCCGATGTTCAAAGAGTTATCGCATTTTTGTGTACCAACCGTCAGTTCCCAGAATGGAAACAGTTTCTCACTACAACTTGAACCGGATCTCCTTCTTTTAGCAAGAAAAGACCACGCCATATTTTCTTCCACAATCACTTTCTTGGCTTTTTTTTCGGGATTGCTAAAGAATGTTTGCTCTAGATTTTAAAACCAGTCGCACAAAGCTTGGAAAGGCTGAATGAGCGTCCTTCAAGCCCGTTCTTCGCTGCGTCACAAAGGCTTTTATTGTGTTCCAAAAACAGCTTCAGTCGGTATTTTTCGTGTGCGTATAATACCACCGTTTCCTGTTTATGCTTTAACAACAACATATTTGAACATGCCGTGAAGTACTTTCCCCAAGAAGAGAGGCTGTGTTGCTGTATTATGAAGTCGCTGTACAGTAGGAAGAGTTGGTTTGAAACGAGTTGCTTTTCTATTCGTTGGTTCAGTATTGGTACCGTATTTTGTAAGAATGATCCCACTTCAACAGGTTTGGAAATATCAGTGCCCACAGAATACACCAAAAGCAGACTGGCCTATTGGAGAGTCGGGAAATTTCCCGAAGGGCTGCTTGATTCTACGTAGCTTGGGCCTGTCTGAATTAAAAGATAAAATTTTCGAAAACGATGGTGAACGATGGTGAAGGAGGAAGATAAATGATCGGAAGCACTTTTTCATTCGCTAGTCCATTTTTTTCACTCGCCACAATGGGTTCCCAAATCCATTGTAAACTGTACTTTCAATAGATCGATATGCGTTGGGTTCGTCGATTTATTCCGTAAAACGCAGTATGTGTGGCTCGGGTACACGAGCATGGCTTAAATGGGTTTAAAATGGCTGTCTGAGACGTTATCGAATTTTCGGTCGAACTGAAAGACAGCATCAGTAAAGCGAAGGAGGTCGCAGATGGGCCCGACAAATGAAAAGGATTGATGAAAAGGGTTCACTCCTTCCTCTTTCCCCCTTCCAACCTCTTCTTCTTTGGCCGGTTGACTACATTTTAATACTTTCAATAGAACAGCGTCAAATGACGCCATGTTGGCTACAAGAGAGATACCTGCAAGGGGCACTAGATTGAAATGGTAGATTAAACAACGGCACTTCTAGTCAAGCCAGTGCTTTGAGAGTGGATTTCTTAGGCTTAAAAAACCGTTGTTTTCTCCAATCCCTTATGCTGCTTAGGTTGTAATTAGAAAATAAAGATTCCACTTGAACCTGTCAGCAACTTGTCAGCAAATCTACAAAAATCGAAATCGGCTTAAGAAATGCAATCTAATGGTATTGGTTTCAGTAAGACGCTCTTCTTTTCCCCCATTAAAAAAATTGTCAGTAACTGCCAACAAATCGACAAAAATCGCGCGTTTTAGGCCTAAGAAATGCAGTCAAATTGCATTGGCTTTAGTAAGACGCTCTTCTTTTCCCCCACCAGTGCACCTTGCAGCTAACCCAGTTACTGGCTCCACCATAGAGTTACATACAATAATACTACGTCGTGTCACTGCGCTGTACAGCAGCGTCACGTGACGTCATATTGGCTACGAGACACCATTTGGCGGTAATAGCTACAAGGTGCACTAGATTAAATTTAACGGAAAACAACGGCACTTCTAGTCAAGACAGTGCGTTGAGAGCGGATTTCTGGGCTTAAAAGAACGTTGTTTTTTTCAACAACAAAAATAGCGCGTTATAGCCTTAAGAAATCCAGTCTAATAACCTTGACTTCAGTAAGACGATCTTCTTTTCGCCCTCCAGTGCTTCTTGCAGCTAACCCAGTTACTGACTCCACCATAGAGTAATACACAATAATACTACGTTGTGTCACTGCCCTATATTGAAGGAAAATCAGCACCAATGCGAGATCAATTAAGAACGAAGCCTTTACAGTGCACATATAAAAGTCCAAACGACGTTTCGGAGAAAACGTCCTCCGTCATCAGGTTTTTAATAAAATTTAAAATTTAAAAAACATGGCAATGTACTGCCGAGTCAACCCACCAACAAGTGACA
>JAHWFP010269113.1:0-23511 GCA_023313725.1 Lithobius niger
TCCATGAAATTGTCGCTCCCGTTCACAAGAACTGAGTGTAGGCGAAGCTTCTTTGCGGTACGGGTGATCCCAGCATGGAATTTCCTTTCAGAGGAAACCATTTCAGTTAAAAATGCCGCCATCTTCCAACGACGCCTGAACTCAGCATCACTTGGCCAGTTTCTGAAAAGACCTGAACACGTCTCCACACAAAAGATGTAATCCCATTACACTTGTTCAGGCTTCTCAGCTCCTAAACCCTTAACTTGACCAGGATTGGTGTTAGTGGACTTTCACCCCTTCCAACTCCTTACCGCTTCCTAGTGGTTAAAATTTATTATTATTATAATTATTATTATTATTACGAAACTAACAAAATATTAGCATGAAACTAGCAAGAAACTAACACGAAACTTGCAAATTAGTAAAACAAACTACTTCTTTTTCCCCGAAAGGAACAGTTTTCGGGCTTTTTCAATTACATAATGGACGAATGTATTCGTCAGAAGTTTCCTTTACCTTTTAATGTATGACCCTTTTTAAAGAACATTCAGTTTTGAAGATTGTTTGTAAGCAGTTTCTTTTCAATCTGATGAACAGTTTGGAAATCACACAGTTTTTTAGCAGGAATCTAGCAAGAACCTAGCACGAAACTAGCACGACATTAGCATGAAACTAGCAAGAAACTAACACGTAACTAGCAAACCTTTAACAGAAAACTACCAAGAAACTAACACAAAACTAGTAAAATATTAGCATGAAACTAGCAAAAACTAGCTCGAAACTGGCAAACCATTACCACAAAACTAGTAAGGAACTAACTCGAAACTAGCATACTAGCAAATAGAAACTAGCAAAATTGGCAAAAGGGCTCATAAGAACACTTTGAATTCGAAAATCAATGTACGATTTTGCATCTACGCCATTATCTCTTTGCCTTTAATTGGGCATAGCACGGTCCCTAAATTAAATAATTAAATAAATTCGGTTGGGCTTGATGGAAAGAATAGATCTCCATCTTTCAGAAAATCCTAAGCATGTCCATTTCGGTCTATTAGAGGACTCGCAATAGCACTTTGAATTTTGAACAACCAATTGAAAAATGGATTGTTCAGGCGAAGTAAGGGTGATGTACTTGAAATACGATTTTGTTATTCAAGGGTTACTTTTACACAAAACTAGCTAGAAACTAACACGAAACTAGCAAAATATTAGCATGAAACTAGTAAACACTAACTGGAAACTGGCAACCTATTAGCAAACTAACAAAGTATTACCACGAAACTAGCAAACCAGACGAAAGGAAAATGCACAAGGAGAAAATGTCTCATAGAAGAGGAAAAGATGACAAGACTACTACATGACTGCCACATGAAGGAAGTCATGTGGAAGTCACTCTTATTCTGGTTAATGCTAGAAGTGTTAAAAATAAGGAGGTTAACTTACTTCAAGTCATAAATGATGCTGATCCTCACATTATTTGCATTACTGAGACTTGGCTTGACAGTAGTATTGACCCAAGTGAGTTTTTGCCTGTAGGATACGATTGTTACGCCCAGCACAGGGATAGCGGCGGGGGCGGTGTCCTTGTGGCAGTTAAAAGTACAATGAATCACTATGAACTTGATGTTGTGGACGCTGGGATTGAATCCTGCTGGTGTGGTATGAACATCAATGGTAACGAGTATGTTATTGGATGTGTCTACAGACCACATCGTAATGATGAGAAGTGCCTACCCGGAGTAAATACCCAGTTAAACAATCTGGCTCTTAAGAAGAATTGCAAACTAATCCTTACTGGAGACTTTAATCTTCCAGATCTGAAGTGGCATGAAGACGGAACTTGGACCGAGACTGATACTAACAAAAATCACGACATCTTGTTTGACATTATGCTTGAACACGGCCTGCATCAAAATGTTCACCAGGTTACCCGTTTTTCAACTAGCCCATCAACACTTGACTTAGTTTTCACTAATTCAAGTGTTGTCTTTACCAATGTTTACACCTTTGAAGGGGTTAGTGACCATGAGATTGTTGGTGTTGTTTGGCCAGGGTCTACAAAAAGCTTCACACCAAAAAGAAGAGTTCCAATATATAATAAAGCAAATTGGGGTGCAATACGGGAAGAACTAAGTTCAGTTTACATTTCGTTTACAAATGATTTTGCGAGTGATATTGACACTAATTGGGAGAACTTCGTGGGAATTGTGACTAACCTAATTGACAAGCACATCCCAACCAAGCTAGTCAACAATGCCGACAAGCTGTGGATTACACCTAAGCTGAAAAACAGGTTGAGGAAACAACGAAAATTAGCAAAAGATGCTAAGGCAGGTATTGGATTGGCAAAGTACCAAAATTTCAAGAAGGACACAATCACGGCCTTGATGAATGCCAGGGAAAATTTTTTGAGTATGTTGGCCACTCGAGGGAAAACAGACACAAAATTCTTCTGGAAATACATGAACAGCGGAAGAAAGAAGGAAGTTTCAATTCAATCCTTAAAGATCGAGGGAAATACAAATATCTCTGATACCAAAGAAATGGCCAGCGTTCTCAATAGACAATTTTTCTCTGTTTTCAATGCCTCTGTGACCAGTGTTCTACCGGACTTCCCAGCAAGAACTGAAACGATCATGGATGACATTGAGGTCACAAATGAAGGTGTTGCAAAGCTCGTTGACAAAGTGAGCAGTAATAAGGCGTGTGGCCCTGACAAAATCTCTGCTAAAGTACTGAAAGAAACCAGGGCAGTAATTACGCCTTACCTGACAAAGCTCTTTAATCAGTCCCTTGCTACTGGCCAACTTCCAGCTGACTGGAAACATGCCAATATCGTTCCTCTTTACAAAAAAGGATGTAAGTCTAAAGCAGAAAATTACAGACCAATCTCTTTAACTAGTATTATTTGCAAACTTTTAGAACATATAATTATTAGCAACGTTTATAAGCATCTTGAGATGAACCACTTGATCTGCACTAAACAATTTGGTTTTAGAGCTGGTTCGTCATGTGAGATTATGTTGGTTGAGATGGTACACAGTGTGCTGGCCGGCATGGAGAAAACCAAACAGGTGGACTGGTGTCAACTTGACCTCGAGAAGGCATTTGACAAGGTGCCGCACTCTTTTTTACTCCACAAAATGAAAGCCTACGGTTTATCCGAACAAGTCTTAAATTGGTATGAACAATTTTTGGTGGGAAGAACACAGTGCGTTGTTCTTGGTGGCGAGAAGTCCGAATCTGTGGACGTTGTATCAGGTGTACCCCAGGGTACTGTAAGTGCTCCATGTCTTTTTTTAATGTATGTTAATGACATAGTGGACAAAGTTGAGTCGACACCATATCTTCTGGCTGATGACTGCAATGTTCTTCGAGAAATCAATACTATGGAAGACCATAGAATACTGCAACACGATCTTGATGAGGTTGCTCAGTGGTGTGACACCTGGGAAATGAACATCCAACCTAAGAAATCGGCTGTTATCTCTTTTACAAGAAAAACTCCTGACAATATTAGTCGTTATGATTATGCGATGTCAGACACAACCATCAATCGTGTTAGCTCCTCAAAATGTTTAGGTGTTTATCTTGATTCAAATCTAAACTGGGGTGAGCATATCACTTATACTGTAAACAAAAGTACAGCAACTACAAACTTTATACATAGGAAACTGCGTCACTCTTCCAGTGTGCTGAGAGACCTTGCGTACAAAACCTTGGTGCGACCTGTGTTGGATTATGCTAGCTGTGCATGGGACAATGACAGTGAGTGCAACACATCCAGAATTGAAAGAGTGCAGAGAAGAAGCGCAAGGGTTGTGACTGGAGATTTCAAAAGCGACTCTTGCGTCACTGGCATGATTAACAAACTTGGATGGTCCACCCTTCAAACCAGAAGACGTGAACATCGTCTGGAACTGTTGTACAAGATACATAATGATGCAACTATCGTGGACAAGTCCATTTATCTAAAACAGCCGTGTTATTATGGAAAGAATGATCATATCCACAAGATTCGACGCTTTGACTGTACCAGGGATTATTTTGGTGATTCTTTTTTCCCCCGTACGGTGAGAGAGTGGAATCTTTTGGACCAATCTGTTGTCACTGCCTCCAGTTTAGCTGGCTTCAAAAGAGGTTGTAGGGGGCTCAGGAGTGATGCTCTATGCTCCCACTCCGGCTAATGTGTTGCGATACTTTTTTTTTTTTTCCTTTTTTTATTACCTTTTCTTTATTGTTGTGTTTTTCTTTTTTTTTTCCGTAATATGTATTTATATGGTTTACCCCTCTTTTATTTTTGAATGGCCCTGTTAATGCTTTTATTGCGTTGGGCCAAATGGTAAATAAATAAATAAAGTTCAAACAGCTCTCGCCACGTTTTGCAGTTTTACACTGTGTCGACCAATGAATGCTGTAGGAAATTCCACACTCATTTAGTGTTAAATTCAGTCAATGAACATTACCTTACAATGAAAAGATTACTCTCACCTCTACTGTAGTCTTATCTCTTGAGTCGATTGTGCTTGGTCCAATTTAGTATAGAATGTGTTAGCTTGACAAATTATTGTTCAATGACCAACAATTGTTACCGGGCAGACAATAGTAATACATAGTCTGAAATGATTAGTGTACAAATAGGCCAATCTAAAAAAATAGCCAAGTAAAAATAATAGTAAGGTGTAAATCCATAGGCAACAAATTTTGAAAGTGAGAGATATCTGTTAGTTGAGTCAAATGCCTTTTGAAGATGAATTAAAATTATGCCTACGAATTTCTCTTCGTTTAGAGAATTTGAAACCATCTAGCCTTTATTAAGCCTTCATTTCCCTTATGTTTTGAAGCTCCTAAATGTTTTTTTGAGAACTTTGTACTCACAGTAATTAAAACATATTGGCAAATGCCAAATGTTGGACACATAATGGCTAAAAAGATTATAAGCCAAACGCTCTCCTGTGTGGTATATATATGGTGATAGAAAATATTTTGAAATTAATATTTATGAAACATATTTTCGATCACCATATTTATACCACATAGGAGAGCATTGCAATCTATTATGCCTTCGCAATACAGGCATTAAAATTTGAACTTTTAACTTCTCTGGCCCTAAGTCAGTTTCAGTTATAGAGTATATAAGTGCACATACAATTTACATCTATATTCAACAGATTTAGAAAGTGGCCATATGATTTACTGCTTTTACGATGCCCAGCCTATTAATAGAGCTTTTACAGAAAAATGGTGGTCAAGAATCATGAAGGATGTGGAAAGGTTCACAAGTGATTCACATTAAAATCTTTCACAGTAGGGAAAAAGGCCATTTTGAGACCAGTACGGACTCGGGGGAAGAGCCAAACCCCCACTGGTAGTGTTTTCCCCCCACAGGTCGCGTAAATTCTGTCAAATTCCATTTAAAATCTATGCTCACTCCACGGCACGACCGAACAAAATCGTCTCTCCCTCTTCTTCCCTTCATCTCCTCCTCTCTCTCCAAAGCCTCACCCTCCACAGACCATATAAATTCTACCAAAACCCATGTAAAATCTACGCTCACCCCCATGGGCTAGCCCCCACTGCCTCACCTCACTGACCAGCCAAAATATCAACTCCCTCTCATCTCCCCGCACCCCCAACAGATCATGTGAATTCTACGAAATTCCATGTAAAATCACTGTTCACCCCACAGGTCGACACCCCTCTCTGGACCTCACCCATGAACCGAGTCCCCCTACCTCACCTCATGGACCTCACCTCCCCACTCATTCCAAACCATACAAATTCTACGATCAAACGCCATGTAAATTCTACCGAATTCCTTGCAAAATTTATGTTCACCTACGGGACCACCCCTTCCACAGCCTCACCCCACGGAACACCCCCTCCCTTTGGCTATTATCCTCCCTAGGCACCATGTGATCTCCCCCTCCCCACCCGTACAGCTCAAACTGTGTAATTCTATCACCAAAGGCCATGTAAATTCTACCAAATTCCATGTAAAATTTACGTGCACCCCATGCCCCCCCCCCCCCGCAGGGTCTCATGCAACGCGACCCCCACAAAAATGATGTTATTTTTCCACAGGATTTACCCCAACCCTCAGGAACGTGTAAATTCTACCAGAATTCCTGTAAAATCTACCATACTTCCTGTAGATTCTGTATGATGTGTGTGATTAAAAAACATGAACGCCATACATTCTTACCCCCTTAGCCCTCGAAAGTGATGCTCCTCCTCCTTTTGATTCCACGAATCCGCCCAAGCAATAAATTTTTTTTAAGTTTTTTTAGCATCATACACCACTCGTGAGGTATGTAAATTCTAAGAAATTAAATAAATTAAATTAGGTTATATTCTATTAAATTAAACATGAATTAGATTACATATTTTTTCACAACTCCGCCATGCAGACACTATAGGTTGTCATTCCAGCGAGATATTGTTTCCTTCAAAAAACTCGGACTATGTAAATTCTACGCTCACTGGTGGACTGACCACTGGTGGACTGGTGTTGTCCAACAGGACTTCACCCCACTGGATTTCTCGTGAACGTGATGTCTCCCCATCTGCACTCAAGAAGTGTAGACTCTACCAAAATTCGTGTAAATTCTACGTGATAAAGCGATTTTAAAAAACGTGACCCCTGCCCATAACGTTACCACACGGACACCTCCCCCTCCATCTACTTGAGGTGTGTAAATTCTTCCAAATTTCATATAAATTCGTGATGAGGGTGATTTAAAAACGTGGGCAAAAGCGATGTCATCACACGTTCACGGTTGGAAGTGATGTCATTACCCCCATGGGATACCCCACCCTATTGAACAATCCCACCCCGAATCACCAGAAGTAACGTCACCCCAACTTTTTGAACCTGCAACCTCTCCCCATCCGTGGGAAGTTGCTCTCTCTGGGGTAAATTCAACATAATTTCAAGTAAATGTTACATCTACCCCTTCCACGTGCCAATAGCACACCAGCCCCCATCCCAATCGGTAACACACCATGAAATGTGCACTTAACGAATTTAGATCGTGATGGAAATGTCAATATGTCACTAAAATGTACGTTCGTATTTTTGGTTTTTCGTGGAAGATGATCACATTGAAACGACATGCAACCCTGCCCTTTGAACGTAAGAAAAAAGAGGAATCCAGGATACTAATGTAGGGGCAAAAAATGGAGAATAAATGTAAACGTGTTGATCTTAGAAGAAATTGATAGAAAAGTTTGTGGCCAAAAAAAAGATTACCAATCCGAAGGAGGATATCTTCAAGAACTGTTTAAACCCATCACTGAACCGTTAAAAAGTATTGCTAGATCCGTTGTGAATGGTGAGTAGGAGAAAGATTACATAGAACCAGTGAATAAAAAATAGAAATATGAGGAGAGTGATGATGACACGAATGATGCACACAAACAAAGTGACATTCAGTCCTCAGAAGATGAACAGAAAACACGTGTTACGTGCACTCCCAGTGGGTCTAAACTGACAGAACCCTTGCCCAACATCAGTACTCCCCCTCTCCATCATTCTATACACCTTCAAAGGACGGGTTTCTGCTCATCGGAGCATTCTTTGGTCACTGGGGGCGCCTTTGAAGGGACAAAAGTTGGGTGAGATGCCAAAGTATTATTTGTACAAATTTTTCCAAATGCCAAATGTTAACGATGTAGTTTTGGATGGAAAGCAGTACTGAGGACGGAATCAGTTGTGGAGTTTAACCCGAAAAGACTTGCAGTACCAAACGTACGAGTTCGACATCTTGAATTCATACACATCGAATCTGAAAGACAGCAATGTCATATATCGTAAAAACGATCCCTCCTCGAAATCAAGGCGATTTGGGAGGATATGAAGATGAAGAAAAGTTATCCGGGTCTCCAGGAAGAACCTGATGTAACGGATGAAGCAGACCATTAATTACAAAGAATTGGGGATGGATGAATCAGGGTTGGAAGATGATATTGCGTCAATCCGAAAATGTTGGACTGAGGACGAAAATCTTGGACAGACTGAGGCTGTTGTGCGCATCATTATTAGAGAGTGGAGATAATTATGAAGAGGAAATTTTGGAAATGCTTGCGGAGTTGGAGGAGAGATATATATTATAAGTGACGATGAAGAGAGGAATATATTGTACAGAGAAACCTAACCAAGTTGGGAATTTTTCACAGTTGAACGGCTTTAACATAATGTAGTTTTGGTGCCAGCAATAAAGTTTAAAAAAAAATGTTTACATCATAATGAAAGAATGCACAGGAAACATTAAAATGTAAATGAAGAACATACTGTAGTGAGAACATTTAAACATAAACGTGGAACATATCTAAATGTTTTTAACGATGTTTAGATATTCCCGTCGTTTGCTTTATTGTTAGTTTTCTGTTGTGTTAAACGATTGAGTTATGGGTTGGTATGATGGTAACCCTTCTGGCAAGGTGGAAGTTGGGGTAATGATAACAAGTAGAGGGGGGAATGCATAGGTCTTACATAGAATTTATGCAACCAAACTAGAGGGTTCAGAAAGTAAAACCCGGGTGGGAGGAGGGGTCGCGTGTTAGAGTGGGTCTGTAGAGTGACACCACAAGGATGGGGTAAGATGGACTCACCCAGAATTTACCCCGAAGATAGAAACTTTCCACGGGTGGGAGGAGGTTGCACGTTCACAAAGTGGGGGGTGACATCACTTCCAGTTATTCGGGCTGGGGTTATCCAATAGGGTGTTGGGTCCCATGGAGGTAACGATATCATTTTCAGTCATGAAGGAGTGATGACGTCACCTGTACCCACGTTTTAAATTCACATAGAATTTACATGAATTTTGCAGAATTACACTCGTCACGAATGGTAGACGGGGAGGTGTCCACGGGGTGACGTTCAGGGAGAGGTCACTTTTTTAAAATCGCCATATCACGTATGATTTTCCTAAATTTTGCTTGAATTTATACATATCGAGTGGAGAAAATGGGCGGCGTCGCGTTGTGGGAGAGTCCACTGGAGTGAGGTCATGTAGGGGATCAGTCTACCGGTGAGCGTAGATTGTACATGAATTTTGGTAGAATTTACATGTTCTGAGTATTTTAAAAGAAAAAAGTATCTCGTGGGGATGACAACCTATAGTTTCAGTGTGTCAGAGTCGTGAAAAAATATACCGTCTAATTTAGTGCTACATCATGTATAGTTTGTTCCACATTATATTTGCAGGAAACTGACCGTATGACGCCACGTTTCCTTGCACTAAGAGTGCAAAAACATGTGGATATAACACTTGTAGACCCTTCACAGTTACTCTTAGAGTCTAAGTGGGATATTTACACTTTTTTTGCACTCGTAGTGGAAGGAAATGTGGCATCATACAGTCAGTTTCCTAAAGTATAGAATTTAAGTGAAATTTCGTAGAATTTTCTCCCCTCGTGAGTGGTGAAGGGGTGATATTGCACGGAGGGGGGATTCGCACATTCAAAAGCTGGAGGGGAATCACTTTCGAAGGGGTAAAGGGTTGTGATTTTGTGGGGTTCATGTTTTTGAATCACACACGCACACATCACATAAAATATACATTAAGTTTGGTAGATTTTAGAATTTTGGTAGACTTGATATGCTTTGGAAGGTTGAGGAAAATTCTGCAGAATAGTGACATCTATTTTGTGGGGGTTTAGAGAGGGGGTATCGTTGAGTGACGTTCTGAGGGGGGGGGGGGGCCCTGTGGAGTGAAGTCCAGAGGGGTGGTCCCGTGTCGTGAATGTAGATTTTACATGGAATTTGATAGAATTTACAGGATATTTGGTGGTAGAATTTACATGGTTTTGATTGAAGAGGGGGTGTGAGTTCACATGGTGTGTAAGGGGTGATATACAGAGATGGATGGTCCCATGGGGTGAGACTGTGGGAGGGGTGGTCCCATGGATGAACATAGATTTTAGATGGAATTGGGTAGATTTCACATGGCCTTTGATGGTAGAATTTACAAGGTTTTGAATGACAGTGGGGAGGTCCCTGGGCATGGGGTTAGGTCCGGAAGGAGAGGGTTAACCCGTGGGACCAGATTTTACATGGAATTCGGTTGAACTACATGGTCTGTGAGGGTGTGGGGTAACGAGGGAGAGACGATTATTTTAGTCACGCCATGGCGTCAGGTGGGTAGGGTCAAGCCGTGGGTTCAGCATAGATTTTATATTTTATTTGGTAGAATTTACATGGTCTGTGGGGGGGTGAGGCTGTGGGGAGACGAGGGGGAGGCGAAGGAGACACGAATTTTTTGGTCATCTCATGGGGTGAGAGAGTGGGGGGGGGGGGTCGGGCCGCATAATTTTTTTTCGTAAACAATTCAGCATAGGCGGCCAAATTGCACCCTCTGATTGGTCGTTCTCTCGCATGGAAACATGGCACCGGCGGACGAGTTGCGAGATAGCATTTCGAGCTAGAACAGACTGCCGCTTCACTTGACTTCCCTTGCCTACTACATACATACTTACCAGTTTAAAATATTAGTAAATACTATAACTCATGAATCAACCATATATGTAATAACTGAAGGAGGAATCTAATTCCTTATTTTATTACTTACAACTCACTCATACTTCGCACGTAGCGTTAAGCCAAACAATGTCAGTTGAGCTTTGAGCTGCGTGGAGCCAGGAACGTAGCTACTATCTCAGTTGGACTTGAAGCCAAATGAATGGTGTGCTATAAGGTGAAGAGATGCTCAGGTGGCTAATCTGTCACAGAGACGACTTTTTGGTTTCTTGGTTACTGCTGCTAATAGTAAACAAGTTTTTATCAATTTTATCAATGCTAATAGTAGCTACGAATTTGTCTTCATTGAAACACTAAAAAAAACCCTAAAGTGATATTCTAAATCACCACA
Source organism: Lithobius niger (assembly GCA_023313725.1). Taxonomy (NCBI): domain Eukaryota; kingdom Metazoa; phylum Arthropoda; class Chilopoda; order Lithobiomorpha; family Lithobiidae; genus Lithobius; species Lithobius niger. Next base: position 10,854 of record JAHWFP010269113.1, read on the forward strand.
CTCAAACGTATTTGACAAATAATTTTGCCAGGGAATTCTTATAATATTATGTAAATGTAACATTCAACAAGAGCATGTTCTTAATTTTCTTCGTTTTGTGCTTTCCTGTCAGAGTTTATATTTCAAATTTATGTTTTAAGCCAAATTCTGGTATGAAGTGGCGTTTAAAATTTCCCCCTTGTACCCTTTTATAACAGCACGATTTCAGCAATGCTGCATTGTTCGTATTATTAAATTTGTATGGCCACTAACTGTACTTTACTTATTTGATTATATAGAAAAATCTAAATAAATTCTCAGTTAGTTATATTATTTGTCAAATACTTTTCAGTGTAGTGATTTAGAATATAATTTTTGTTTTTTTTAAATGTTTCAATGAAGACAAATTGGTAGCTACTATCAGCAGCAGTAACCAACCAAAAAGTCGTGTCCGTGACAGATTAGCCACCTGACCGACGCATCACCTTATATTCATTTGGGTTCAAGGCCAACCGAGATAGTAGCTACGTTCCTGGCTTCACGCAACTCCAAGCTCAGCTGGCCTTGTTTGGCTTAACGCTACGTGCGATGTATGCGTGAGTTGTAATTAATAAAATAAGGAATTAGATTCCTCCTTCAGTTATTACATATATGGTTGATTCATGAATTGTAGAAGCCTATTTACTAATATTTTAAACTGGTAAGTATGTATGTAGTAGGCAAGGGAAGTCAAGTGGAGTGACAGTCTGTTCTAGCTCGAAATGCTATCTCGCAAGAATCGTCTGCCGGCGCCATGTTTCCATGCGAGAGAACGACCAATCAGAGGGCGCGATTTCGCCGGCTATGCTGAACTGTTTACGAAAAATAATTATGCAGTCGGGCCGCAGGGTAAGTATAGATTTTACATGGAGTTCGTATAATGTACATGGTCTGTGGGGGGTACGCTACCTGAGGGGCCCTTCCCATGAGTCCATACTGGTCTCAAAATAGCCTTTTCTCCTACTGCTCACTAAAAATGTTTGACCTTCTAGACAAATTGTTGTGTAATTGTTGTTGATGGTAGTTGTTGACACAAAATTTTCCAGGTTTCCCATATTTCAATAGCCTATTCTGTGAAGAGTACACCTCGTACACCAACCCTCAGTTTCTCACCTCGTCTTCTTCCTCCACTCTCAACACCCCATCTTCTCACCCCTTTTATCACCCCATTCTCTCTTGACACCCATTTTCTCACCCTGTCTTAACACCTCCTTCTCTCTTGTCACCCCTTCTTTTCACCCCGTCACCTGGAGAAGCAGTTTCATTGGAAAACCATGTTCATGTTTTAACTCTGTGATGTATATTCAAAGAATATTACTACCAAATTTTGTAACAAATAATAATAATAATAATAATAATTTATTGCTTTAATGTACAGAATGTTAAGTACAGGCACGAAGCTCTAGTAAGCTTGTATGTGCAAGCAAGGAACATAAAGTATAACACACTTAATAAACTTTAATACATGATTTTATAGTCTATAATATATTTTACCATTATATTACATAAAAAATAAGAACAACAAAAATTATGTAGATGTTGCAAGATCCATTTCTTAATTGATTTTTGAACTTTGTAAAATGCATCTGCCTCTCTTAAGGTCCTCGGAAGTTTATTTAAGTAGTGTGGAATTAGAAAGTTTAATCCTCTTTTACCATACGAATTATTCCAAATTGGTTCAATTAATCCTTTGTTTTTTCCACGAATTATCCGATAATAATAATAATAATAATAATAATAATTTTATTATTCCACTACAATACAAAAATATATGTACAATATACACTGTAATGCTCGAAGCTATTAATTAAAATAGCTTGTGTGAGAACAAATATACATCTTGTTGAAATTAAAATTTATGTATAAATTATCATAGTTATTAAAAAGTTTAAATTTTAAGAATTTTTTTATATTTTACACTTCAAATTTCAGAATTCAACACTTCTCAATGGGTTTATTTTCTTGCAAGTTTAACTTTTAATTTCCGTTTTAATTCATTAATATTCTGGTAATTCATCATATTTCTTGGTAATTTATTAAAAATATTTGGTACGTAGTACTTTTATTTCTTTATTCCATTTCGGTACTGTGTATATTGGCTTATTCATTCTGATATCTATTTCAGTAAATCTGCTATTTTTATACGTATTTGAGGCATAATTATTTGCTATTACTATGTAATCTTTAAGTTCTGTTATTCTAAGTATATTATTAGTCTTGTATAATTCTATTGGTTTTATTCCTTCCTGTTTTTTAAACAACACTTTGACCATTTTATTTTGTGTCCTTTGCATTCTTTCTATTAAATAGTCTGATGTAAAACCATACAATTCAATACCATACCGTATGATACTTCCTATCCATGCTTCATATAATATTTTTTTATTTTTTGTGTCTAATATATTCTTTAATAGATGGATATTCGGTAGTATTTGTCTTATTTTCGTTATGACTTGAATTATGTGCCCTTTGAAATTCCAATTTGAATCTATTTCCATTCCCAAATATCTTGCACTGGTCCTTTTTTCCAAATTTATGCACTCCTTATTACATTTTTTATTTTCATGATTTATTTCTAAATTTGTACAATTTCCATAGGGTTTAATAACCCGTAATCCTTCACTTGTCTTCATTTTAGGGACTGTAATATCCATGTGTATAGTTTTTTCATTGCTAATAAATAATTCATTTACAATAAACCAGTCATTCAGTTTATTAAAGTCATATTTTAGATTTTCAATCATGTTTTCATAATTATTGTTTATTGAAATCATTATGGTATCATCTGCAAACAGTAACACTTATGTTTTTTTTAATATTTTCTGAAATATCATTTGTGTATATTAGGTATAGCAGTGGTCCCAAAACCGATCCTTGAGGTACTCCAAATTTAGTGTTGTTAAGACTACTGCTTTTTCCACATATTAGAACTTGTGTTTTCCTATTATCTAAATCACTCTTGATTAAATTGTATATTTTTCCTCTCAGTCCCATTTTTTGGCATTTACTTAACAGAATTTTTTTTATCGAAAGTATCAAACACTTTCTGCAAATCCACTAAAATTATGCCTACATATATTCCATCATTTAATGCTGTTGTGATAATTTCGTTTATTTCTATTAATAAATGCGTTGTACTCTTATTTTTTGTGTATCCGTATTGTGATTTTGACAAAATGTTTATTTTTTCTAGAAAGTTTCTTATTTTATTTGCAAAAAAATTTTCTAATATTTTATCTATTATAGATAGTAAAGCTATTGGTCTGTAGTTATTCAAGTTTACTTTATTTCCCTTTTTATAAATCGGTCTTAATATTTGTACTTTTAGCATGTCTGGCCATATTTCTTTTTCAATCATTGTATTTATCAATTTGCATATTGCTTTTGCTGTGTTATGTTTAGATTGTTTTATATGTTCTGTTTGTATTCTATCTAGTCATGTTGCTTTTGTATGTTTTAGTTCATTTATTATATTTATTATTTCAACTTCATTTGCATCTTCAATATACATTGTTTTTTTTAACTGCCTTTAAGTATTTCTTTTTCTTGTTTTTTATCTTTCTACAGTAGGAACCTTTTCTATATTCTTCATGTTCATTTTTGAAACTTTCTTTTAAATTTGGCACTTGACTACAGAAACTATTATTAAAATCATTTGATAATTTAACAAAATCCATGTCTTTAAATGTTTTTGCTAGCCCTTCATCAATGTTCTCTTTTTTTCTTTTTACTTGTTACATCATTTATAACTTCCCAAATTGATTTATTGTTAAGTTGCAAATTTCTTAATTTCTCCTTATAATAATTTTGTTTACATTCTTTGATTTTTGAGTTTATTTCCTTTTTCTCTCTCTTGTATCTGTTTATCGTCTCTTCGTCTATGTCTTGTGATTTGCTTATTTTGTTCCACAATTTATTTTTGTTATCTATTCTGTCAACTAAATCATGTGTTATCCATTCTTTTCTCTTTTTTCAGCGCTGTTACGAAGCTTTGGTTTTACCTTTGATTCATTGTTTGAGTAAATATTATGGATTTTACTAACTATTTCTTCATATATTCCATTCGGACATTCCTTTGTATTTAGCATATTCCAATTTATTTCATTCATTTCTTTTATAATATTTTTATGTTTGTAAATATATAAATCATCTTCATTCTTCATTATATTTTTATCTGCACTATTATTTTTGTAAGAGTTCCACATCCAACACATTGTGCAGTAATGATCCGCAATTTTTTCTGTTAAGACACCTCCTCTGGTTACTCCAGTATCATTCTTAATATAAATATGATCAATACAAGATCTTTGGATGTAGTTTGTACCATTTTTCTTCATTATTTCTTCTCTAGCAGGTGATTCATTTTTTTTTCAAATCCTAACTGTGCTGATGTGTCTTCATATTTATCTATTAGGTTCTGTTCATATTTATCTTCTGTATCCTCTCTATGATTTAAAATGTCTATATTAAAATCTCCTATTAATATTTGATATGTTGCACTTTCTTTATTATTTTTAATAATGTTTTTCATATTTTTTATAAATTCCTTTTTATTTGAACTTGGTTTTTTATAAACTGCTATTACTCTAATTCTATCTGTATTATTTTTTCTTTAATTCAATTTCAAGTATGTTATAATCTACACAACTTTTGTCTGTGTCCTTTATGTCAAATTCTTCCTTAATTAAGATCATATTTCCTCCACCTCTTTTTGTTGTTTCTCTTGTAATACTTTTTTGTATGTACCCATCTAACTTATACAATTCTGTTTCAATTTTTTTTATATTAATCTCTGTAATTATTATAATATCCCAGTTGACCATACTATCTTGGATTATTTGTTGCATCAAATTCCAATTTTTCCTTAAGCTTCTTATGTTGACATGTAGTACTTTAAATTATAAATTAATTATAAATTACAGTTTATTCCACCACCAAAGTGGAAGGGATACGGAAGGGCGGTGGGCCGCTGTCACCGTTCCCAGGAGTTTAAAAGAAGCAAGTATTTTTTTTCATTTTCCTGTTTAGGAGATCAAGATAGTAGACGCCTTAGAAAAATGTTGAAATTTTCGTTTTTAAGTTGCCCTCGGAAACACGCTATCCACTGGGCAGACACGGTGCTGGAATGTAGGGCATTCCAAATGGGTACCACTCGGACCGAAAAGAAATTCAGGCGGCAGTCAAGACGCGAGGGGGGAACGATTAGTTTCCAGTCATGTCCTCGAGTACAGTATATGTGCTGTGCGCGATCAAAAAACAGTAGGTCGACATCTATAAGATTGTGTAAAATCTTATACGTGAGTGTAAGATCTGCTTTGATGCGGCGAAGTTCTAGCAACTCAAGGCCAAGATTACGAAGACGATCTTGGTAATTAATTTCTCTAACACCAGGGAGATTTTTTTGTGAAGCGTCGTTGGACTTTTTCCACAAGGTCAATATCCTTGGCCAAGTACGGAGACCAGACAGGGGTTGCGTATTCCAAAATTGGACTTACAAAATTGGACGTAACACTTTCACAACCACCAGTCTCCTCTTGTATTCCTTTCACAATTTGATTTCTGTTTTCGAAAATTTGATTATTGAATTTCCTATGTTGGTTGCAGCTTCAACAAATCAGCTTCTTCACGTATGGTTACTACTTCTTCTGCTTGTTCATTTTTCCTTACCATTATTTTTCCATTTCTGAACCACACGTATTTGTAATCATTTTCTTTTGTTGTATTCTTCGTCATCCAAAACAAATTCTTATTATATGGCGTCATATTCTCATTTAGATACATTCGTTTTCTGTTTCCATTTCTAAACATATTGTCATTTGTAACTACATTCTTCCTTTGCTGTAGCCAACTGTCTCTACTGTCTCTATTCTTGAACTGTATAATCAGTGTGCTTGGTTTGTTTTTTGTCCCTGTTCGGTATTCTATGGGCTGCATCTATTTGATCGTCTTTGAAGCCACCGACGTTGAAATTTTTTGCTAGGTTTCTTATCACTTCTTTGGTATTCTCATCCTGCAGCCAGTCTAATTGATTTATTTCAAGATTTCTGTTGCGGTCATATTGCTCCTTTTCCTTTAACTCACGTTTCATTGTTGATAATGTTCCTTCCATTTCTTTATTTTTCACATCTCTATGCTCAAGTAATTGGTTTTTTCCTTCTATCTCTTCCATTTGCCTTTTGAGTTCTTTATTTTCCTCCTCCTCGTCATTAGTCAAATCTTCATCATTCATTTTTTTTGCAGTGTCTTTTTCTAATAAAGTTCTTGGTTTTCTACATTTGGCACATTTCCATTCTTTTTTCTTTTCTTCGCTCTTTGCCTTCCACGTTTTTTTCTGCACTCCTGCAGCAATAATAATAATAACAATAATAATAATATGTGCTCTATTGTACAAGTTGTTGTCGGTACTTCTTTGGTTATTCTTCCTTTTTTCCCCTCCAGCCAGGGGTCTCTGTATTCTTTGCACTTGAACTGAATTAGTATGGATTCTGGTCTATTTCTATTTTTTGTAGGTAGCCTATGCATCTTGTCGATGTACCAGTCTTTAAATCTGTTTACCTGCAGGGCGTCCGCTAATCCTTGTACTGTTTGTAGTAAATTTTTTATTTTGTATGCTGTCAACTCTATACATTTCTATATTTTTGTTTCTTGAGTATTGTTCTGCTTCATTCTGATTTTGTTGTAGCTCTTTTAGTGTTGTTTTTATTTCTGCTGCACTATGAATTTCTTCTTTGTCAAGTGTCACTGTTCTTGCTTCAACTTTTTATAGTCTTTTTGATAATTCTATATTTGCTAGTTTTATTTCTTCATTTTCTTTTTTCATTTCTTCGTATTTTTCTTCCACGAACTTCATTCCTTCCAGTATTTTCTCGTTATCCTTTTTCAAGTCAGCTGGAGTTTTTTCTATTCTTGCGAAGGCTCGGTCCTTTTTTTTTGTCATTTCGGATAGCTTTTTTCAATTCGTGCAATGCTTTGTGTTTGTTGGATTGTAGCTGTTTTTATTGCTTCTTCCATTTTTTTGTGCATTTTTTAACATGCATTTTCTGTTACATTATCGTATTCATCATCAGTTTTTACGTCTTCCTTGTTGTTTTCTTCATCTTCTTCATGAATTTGTTTTCCCTCTTCTGCATCTTTTGCACTTCCATTCTTTTTTCTTCTTTCCCATTGCTTTAATTGTTGTAATAGCAAGACCTGCACATTCATATTGGTACTTACCTTTGCATTCTGCGCAGGTCTACTTCATTTGTTTTAATAACATTCTCACAGTCTTGGCAGCGTGACATTTTTTTTCTTTTATTTTCCGAAAGTTCGATGACGTGATTTGTGATCTCCATTGTCTTGTTCGTTACATCACTTATGTTTCTTGCACTCGAGTCATTTTTTTTAACGCCCGTCACTTCAAAACTTTGTAAAGGCAATCCTAAATAACTATACGCCCGATTTTAGTTCTTTTTGTCACTGTGCAATCAACAAGTCGTCATCTTTAATGCTGCGTTGTTTATTTTCAGTGTCTTTAGAGTTTTACGTGTTGATTGTCAATTTTCGGCCTCACCATCGTGTCAGTGACTTGGCTCCACCCTCATTTCAAAATGCTCATCGATTCAAAACTTTGGAGAGGCAATCCTCATCGAGTTTTCAACAGATTTTCGTTCTGATTTTCTTTGTGCACTCACCAAGTCTTTATCTTTCATGATGCGTTGCTCATTTTCATCATTTTTTAAAGTTTTGCACGTTACTTTGGCGTTTTTCAGACTCACCTTCGAGTCAGACACTTGGCTCCGTTAGCCTGGTGGCGAATAATAATAATATGTTGCGATAGCAACGGATCTGGCAGATACTATCATATATATCACATCAGTGTCATCAGGATCGAGCTTCTGTACAATGCTGAAAACGAAATATTTCACCATAGTTATGGAGAAAATATTTAAAAAATTGTTTTAATTATATATTTAATGCCTAATTTAAAAGTTGGTTGAATGTATAGAAAATACAAAAACAATTTGTATCATAAACCAACTAGGTAACGTAAGTCTAACATTAGAACTAATTTTAAAATAATAGGATTTCTTCCTAGGCGTATACCTCTGCCATGCTGTGCCTTATTCCACCCCTCCCCTCCAAAGAAAATGCTCATTGCAAACCTTATACATCAGTCATAAGTCTTCTTTTAAAAAAATATTTCTACCCATTCTATACCCTCCATCTTTTTCCCTACGTTCAAACAATGTAAATCCGAATGTTCTTGTTTTATAACCATCCATTTTCTTCTATACTTTATCAAAAATGGCTTTGTTGTATTTGCCATGGTCCATGTATGCCTTCTGTGTTAAAAGACAAGGTTACAATACCAGTCAATATTCATAAGATACGAAAAAATATTGTGTCAAACAGCAAAGACTACTATCAACTAAGTTAGAGAATAATTTGTCCAGAAGGTCAAGTACTCAGAGTAAAAGATTCAATGTGCATTTCGGAAATACTGGGAAAAAACAGGTATCAATATAAACATCACATGTCCTGTCAACATCACTGTCAACAGGAGCTTTTTAGGCTTTGTTCTTCGGTTAGTATTCCCTGTTCCAAGACTAATCCTATTAGTCGGGAACATGAACCAAAAAATGTTTTCGTTATCATGTTTTATGCATGTTTCATGGTACGTTTCCATTTTTTGCATTTCTGCATTTCTCTGATAGGATGAAGGATTTGAGTTTTTTGAGTCAAGGCGAAAATGCATTTGCTGGACTAGAAGTACTGCCTAATAAAACTCTTATTATAACGGATATGACATGGAAGCTGGAAGGGCGATACACGTGCATTATCGTGTCACCTGAAGGTTCTGAGGCCATGAGCGCTTGGGTTTCATTAGAAGACAAGGACGAACATGATGAATGTGACTTACGTAAGTAAATTTTACCTTAATTGGGGAAACATGCAAAACTGTAGAGTAGTTTTGAAACTTACAGTGATTCAATTAACTTTACAAAATATACACCTTACTTAACCATTTGCATGAAATCTTCACATGGCATTGGCAAAAGTCATATGATCATTCTATCTAGCGTAAGACACCATTCTCATTTCGTCACATTATTGATTCCATTGACTGAAATAAAGTTTCAAAACTTACTTGTAATGATTGTAAAGTGTTGGTGTGTTTGTTTTGCAACTATACTTAGTTTGCCTGAGCCCTACACTTCATATGAAGATCTTCATACTCAAACCTTTCAAAAAAATGTCTCTTCCATTATTCGTTATGAAAATCTCATTATGAACTGGTGGCGTTGTTTGATTAGGAACTGCAAAGCATTTGTAGGAAGTTGTAAGTCAATGACAAACGAGAAAACACGTTTTCTTGCTGTTAAACTCGAGCTTCCAATATTTGTGGTTGTTGAAGAAATATGTTATCATTTTCAACCGTTATTTACAGCTCCTGCTATGAATGTTTGCCATTATAATCATTCTTTACGATGAAAATCTTAAAGCATTCCTTTTCAAAGCTAGTATGGCTGTTTCTGAACTGGATAAAATTTTTGTTGCGACCCTGATAATTTATCCATCTTTACTTTTATTACTTATTTATAATTTTTATTTAGTGGCATGGGTTTCAGTGATGAGTTACTGACTTACTGTCTGGTTGCTCTAGTTTATGGTTGGAATTGCTTCGCTGGATGGATTCTCAGATATGTGGCACTAGATGGCAGCACCTGTTCTTTAGAAGGAGAGTGGCTGGAATTGTTTAAATGTTACGGATTGTTTCAAGTCGATTGTACTTCGATAGTTCTTTGGTATAAGGAAAGGCTTTAATGATATTCAGTTTATATGCTTTGTGTGCTTAATGGTTTACTTGAAACTTAAAAAGATGCTGAAGCAGTGACGGTGTCAGGACTGAATTGTTTGGGGGGCTGACAAAAGGAACATCTGGAACAGAGTGGGCCAAGAACTTTTTTTCATGGCAGTCACATTAGACACTTTTATCTTATTTAATTCAACTTGAACCTAACGTAAGCTTCAATGTAGTCAATTTTTTCTAAAATACGTCACATAAACACACAAAATAAGTTAGGCTATATATATATATTGCAAAGTTGCTACAAACACAAATAAATAAATACACTAAAATTAAATTTAAAAATAAAAGCTCAGTTTATTCTTTTGATTTCAAGTTACCCTGCAAATTTTTTTTTATTATTTTCGTTTCTTGTAGTGACCTGAGTGTTTGGGTTGGGGAAGGGATGGCAGGGGGCCCACCCCTAGTGGCGTCACGGTGCTGAAAAGTTGTTAATCTGCTAGGACCCACTCCTGTCGTGCATTACGTGATGGCAACCCATGTTTTTTTATTACTTTTATGTTATTTTTTGCTATTCTATAGTAACGTTGAACAGCAGAGGAAATAACATACCTTAGCTGTCATTCAGATTAGCGACTCATTAGTTGTATGATTGGAGTAACATTAATATAGACATATAGATGCAAACTGATTTCTATTTGATCTCTATTAAAACTCCGTTAACAAGGACTCTTTCTGAAGGAACGCCAAGAGGTAATAAAAGAAAATTCAAGCCGATTACACCTCAGAAATTTCATGATGCATTGGAATTGCAATTATTACCAGCTGTATATGAGGACAAAAACTAGAAAGCCTTATATTCCTTATATTATGTATGTTAAAATACTTTTTATTAGGTGAGGGTAACTCCTAGGCGAGTTGTGAACCATCTATGTAATTCGTAGTTGTTACCATGATCTTTAATAGAACAGGTAAGGCCCAAACTGCCGCTTGTTAATATTAAAAGAACAATTGAACTTGCTAGACCGTACACGATTCATAAGTTTTAGTCTGCAACATTAGAGTGAAAGCTGGTGCGTGTGTTTTACTTCAGCAGAAGGTCAAAAGATATCCACCAAGTGTTGCTGATAGGAAAAACATCATGAAAGTTATTGTCCGGCAAAATTTGTTTGATAAGCTAACAGGAACGTCAAGTAGGCGCAAGATTAATCTGTGAAGTTTACAAATTCCTGGCGGTCGTTGAACGAAAAAGAATACTAGAGTGGACTAAAGAATAAGCATGTTGCAATCCCGTTAAAACCATTTAAATACGAATTAAAATAACGTTCATCCATCATCAGCTATGCGAATTAAAGCCAATATATGACTACAAGCAAGTATTTTTGTTGCCTGTACTCTTTCGTGGATTTGAGTCAACTGACAGAATTCACTTCACTACTTCTGGGGAATTTGCATAGAGGGAAACGGATGTCAAAACTTATCAGCTATCTGAATATTTATCTCTTTTATTGTCAGTTCCATATCGCGGTTTGCTAGAAATATGCTCTTTAAATTTTTACCATCTTTGTGATTAGTTTGTACATATGTGTAGATTGATACACTGCTCTTAGCATATCGGCATTGCAAAATGATTTGTAGCTGATATCACTGCTCAAGCAGCATTAACACGAAGCAGCAGTAAGAAAGAACATAATTTTCTGGTCTTCAAGTGAAATGGTGGCAAGACAACGTTAATTCCAAAGTTCTTGTGATTACGAAGACGAAAATCAAGACAAAATTATCCTCAAAGGCATATTAAAATTTATGAAAAGCTTGTTTCAGATATCAGCTTTTTTTTTTATTAAGAAATATTATGAAATTTTATGTTTCTATGAATACCTCACAGGAATTTCTTAAAGGACATATCAATTCTTAGCAGACTAATAAAGATTTGATTGCGGTACATTGTAAGATTGAAAAAAAAATCGTTAATGGTGCTGCTGAGAATGGTATTCGTGATAGTTATTGGTTAGAAGCGAGCGGTTATCGGTTTTTAACCAACGGCTGCGATCATTGGCCCCACTCGAGTATGCAAAGGTCGAGGGCGTCAGCCCGAAACATTTCCATACGAGAGCCGGGACAATGATCGCAGCCGTTGGTTAAAAATCAATAACCGCGAGATTCTAGCCAATGACTGTTTTATGCCACGGTTGGGACGTCTAACTAACTCTTATTTTATTAAAAAAGTGTTTGTGTTTGGTGAAAATATCTCGATATGAATAAAGGTCATTCCATTTTAGTTTATGGAGGATGGAGTGGATGGTAGACCGACGAGTCCTTTGCGTCCGTTTGTGGAGGGAGTGGGTGAGAAGGAGACGAAGCGTCGTTTTGCTGCATTTCACGCTAGCTAGCTCGGTTGTTTTTTTCAAAGCTTTTCGGAGTGATAGAACTTCGATAAGAGGCCACAGAGATAGAATGACATTCTGGGAAGGTACGTCATTCATTTTGAGCGTTTGTAGTTTGAGAATATGAAATAAAAAATATAAATAAAAAATATGATAATAGGGTATCGGTATGAATGAAGGTCATTGCATTTTAGTTTGTCGAGGGAGTGGGGGGGGGGGGGTTAATGCAGAGTGAATAACTTAAATATAGGCCAGACATATAAGAGTTTGCAGGGATGGTATTTCATTCCTTTTAAGTATATTTTTGTACGTTTTTATTGTGTTACGTTTTTTTTTTTTTTTGCGCGCTGTATTTGGTTGTTGATGTGTGCGTTCCCGGTCGCGTGATCCGGAAGTGTCAAAAAAATGTGGGTTATTGGCAAAAGGTTGGGTTATCGGCAAAAGTGTGAGGTAACTTGATAACCCA
>JAHWFP010269115.1:15349-66369 GCA_023313725.1 Lithobius niger
AAAAAAACAGGTATTGTGATGTATCTTAGGTTTTTACCTACTAAATAATGTGTGAAAACACCACTTGTGCTGCGATTATGCTGTCATTCCGCAAGCAGTTGCACTTAAACGACCTGGACGCGAGAAAGAAAGTTTGCATTCCAAGGCAAGGCCGACTGGAGTAGCAACTGCGTGTCCTTTCTATCGGTTCCTCACCAGTTATATCGCTCGCTCATGCCAGGAAGTTAATGCCTCTTAGCACTGCTTTGAAAAAATAAGATGTTAAGTCATCTGTTCTGGAGCTAGGAAGCTAAATTTACAACTTCTCTCTCAGACGGAACACGAAGCTATTATGGATATTCTCGCATACTTGTTTGCATTCATCAGCTGCTGATAGAGCTATGGGAAGTCGTCATTTTCGTCAATTGTTAGCATGAATATAAAGTTGTACGGGCTGCTGCTGCATCAAACGTGTATACCTCGTTTAAATAGTGCACGAATCAAAGTACAAAACGATCTTGGTTGCAAGTTGCCATGTTAACAGTGTTCACAGTGTTTCATTTCCTTTAATGATAAGATGCTGGCTTATGCAGCATATTGTCCTTTTTTATTCCGGACGGAAGCTTTTAAACTAACTAGAATGGCTAATACTTCCGGTGGTGTTTCTTCCATTAAGGATGTACAGATGGAGCCAACAAGGTGTTGAGTGACAACGTGAGCCTCGACGTTGCGAATCATTCTGATTCATTTTCAAGAGGAACCCTTAAGTAAAGAAACATCTAAACACAAATCAGGCTTGAGGGAAGCCAGGAGTGAAGCCAACAGTATATGACTTCTGGCTTCCTTCAAGCCTGATTTGCGTTTACATGTTTCTTTAGTAAGGGTTCCTCTTGAAAATGAATCGGATGTGATTCGAAACGTTGAGGCTAAAGTTCTCATTCAATACCTTGTTGACTCCTTCTGCACATTCTGAATTTTTTTTCCCCCTGTATTCCATTAAGGCGGCACACCTCTGGGAGCAGTTGTTACTTGCTGGCCGCTAGGGCCCCCACTCTAATCTGTAGGTTGCCACTCTATGATTGTGAGACCACCTGGTGTTGTAAATAAACCATACAAGCAGGTATTGGCTGAAGGCCAATAATACTCCGTTGTAAGTAAACCTAACATAGCACTAATGTGTTACAAACCGAAAGCCAGTCGAGTGCACATAAAATGAAAAACGTCCGACGTTTCGAAGCAATCCCCACTTCGTTATCAAGTAATGAAAGCTCCTAAGAAGCCAAAGGCAAGTGAAACACTTTAATATCCGTGAAAACCTAGAAACTCGAACCACGAGCATAAAAATAATTAGTAAAATGGACCTAAGGCAGCTTAAAAACTGCCAGTAGGGAACCTGACCTCTCACCTGCTAGTGCGAACAAAAATCCCCAATATTTTATCCTCACTTCGGACCTGCACTAGCAGGCTAGTTGTCAGATTCCCTACTGGCACTTTCTAAGCTGTCTTAATAAATAAACTGGACTAAAGACATTGCGTTCGTTAAGCGTGCGGATTAACACGTGCTTGGAGGAATCGCAGCGCAAGCGGTATTTTCACACTTATTTAGTAGGTAAACGCTAAAAACCATAACTCTTAACGTACGCTTCCGCAAAAGTCAAAACGGACACTCGTTCAACAATGGGTTACACGGAGTCGCGACCCCGCACGATTGGTGGGACGTGGGAAACTCCTCCGTTGTGCCGCTCCTGGCTCTATTAAATTCGTGATGTGTTTAACATCACTGTACTGTGTCGCGAAGTAGCAACCCGACCACTGCACTGTGATTGAGGTTGGTGTTAATGGCCTAACTGTCGATGCGTATTTTTATTCTTGTGCTTCGTGTTTTACGTTTTTAAGGATTTTAAAGTTTTATACTTGACTTTGGCTTCTTGCCGTATCTTTTATTGATTGATAACGAAGCAGAGATTTCTTCGAAATGTCACAAGTTGTTTATTTTATGGGCTCTGTACTAGCTTCCCATTTTCAATCGCCTTTGCATTCTCGCAGCTAGAACTCAATCGCGATGGCAAAGGTGACATTGCCATGATTACAACGCTAAATGGATTAGCTAAATCCGACATCGTTTGAGTAAATACTTGCAGTCTTATAATCCGTGCCAATAATATACAGAATTCCTCATGACGAAACAATTTTCCCAAACGCTTCTGAACTCACGTTATTTGCTATTTCCTTGCGAGGCGGCAGACATAAAACCACCACCATGTTGGAATTTGGGGTGATTTCTAGCTTCTAGTTGCGAGAATGCAAAAGCGAGTGGTTGCGTAAACGTGCCCTTACGCCCTAGGGCGTGTACCTTTTCATTTAAACTAAGCTGTGACAGTGGTATCATTTTATGAACTAGGTTAAATCGGTCGGGAAAATATAATTCAATTGAGGCCAGCATAGTGACACTTACACAATGTTCATACCAACCTGGAGAACTTGGAAAAAGCAGGGAATTTAAACTACATTTAAAACTCGGGAAAATTCTGGGAATTTAAACTACCTTTGAAACTCAGGGGGAAAAAAAGGAGCTGAACTTGGAGACTAATATTGAGATAGCTGTACAACCTTGTAAACCCATAAAAAGGCATCGACACTTATCATAGTGTTAGGCCCAAGTACATTAAACACACAGAGTTTAAAAAAAATGTTACGTTCGATGTTGACACCTAAAAGTTGATTATCTCTGGTTATACTCCTTTGCACTGTGTAAACCCAGTAAACAAGTAAAACTGGTAAAATGTGGTAAACTGGTAAACAAAAATTTCGTCCTAAAATAACGTTCGATATCCTGGAAATTGATCTCAACTACTCTTTAAAACCTGCAAACCTCAGGGAAATTTATTTCAGTATTTTGGCGGGATCCCTGATAGATAAAGGGAAACGGGGTTAATTATTTACTTAATGCAGTCGATTTCAATTTTCTTGTTGCTTTCAACTTGGTGGTTATACAACAACAAGTTGAGGATGCGAACGTGTTGCTTAAATGAAATTCGTGTGAAGTTTTCCTTTAAAAACACAGCTCAGTTTTCGTTTTTTTTTAAACTCAGAAACTTATTCCTGGTATATAAATTCCAACGCACCGTAAATTGACAACCAATGAACTTTGTGGTGGTTTTCTCTTTGTATGTCATGAACAGCCGACGTTTTTCTATGTCAGAAAGCGAAAATTCCGTTGTTTTAAATGAATTGCTTCATGGGATTTTCTCGGTGGTGTCTTCTCATTCTTTGTTATTGAAACATTCAACTGCCTTTTTTTTTTATTCTTTATTGTCTTCGGTAATCGAGAAATGGCGACACGTTGTCATTATTTTAGAGGAAGGCAAAAATGAACACCAGTAAAAGGTTGCGTAATTTTTCAATGTCATCCGCAATTTTTATTGCTTATCCTGCGTATGATTCATGCTTTGACTTACTGAGAGAGATTACTGCCATTACATCGCACTAGCCATATCGTTGCATTCGCTCACTCTATTGGCGTCGAGCCACGCTTCGTCTAGTTTTGTTGATTTCTTTCGGATTTGTTTGCCTGTTCGAACTTTGACAGGTTTCAGAAGTTTTTCGCGTATTTGAGGGTCAAATATCAAGTTACAGCAATGGTAATAGGCCTACTCGAAGTGTAATTTAAATATCTTTCATTTGGCGCTATATTCTATCTTTGTATATGCCTTAGTTCAAGAGGATAAAGGTACACGTATGCATGAACGATCAGCTTACCTTATTAAAGATGTACAAGTCGGTCTTCCTGTAAAACAACGGTTCTGTTATCTTCAATTAGACCTCTATGTAAACCCCTCGGGATTTTAAAAAAATATTGAAAGGACTAGTCCTTTTAAAACTTAGAACTATGTAATTTTACTTTGTGAGTGAACGTCGTTAGTAGCAAAAGGTGCCCCCCTAATAAGGCACAAACTCACAACAATCTTAAAACTTTCACAAAATTTTAATTTCCAGAGCTGTTTTTTGCTTCTTGTTCACAAAGATAATGCATATAAAAGGTTAAAACATAAAAAATGGGACCAGCCCCACACACAAGTTATATGGGGGGGGGGGGGGGCGACATTTTGGAAAGTCAAAACATCACTTTCCAACATCGATGCCCCCTGATAACTTGTGTGTGAGAATGGTCCCATTTTTTATGTTTTAACCTTTTATATGCATCATCTTTGTGAACAAGAAGCAAAAAGCAGCTCTGAAAATTAAAATGTTGTGTGGGTTTTAAGGTGGTTGTGAGTTTTTTGCGTTGTCAGGGGGCACCTTTTGCTACAAAACTTAGTTGTTCCGCCTATAAATCTGATTTGGTTAAATAAATTCTTAAACCCTAAAAGTAGGCAACACTCATTTGTTTCAAGGGGAAATTTTACTTTCGTTAAGTTAGCATTACTTTTTCTTGAACCGCCTAAAAACAAGAAAAAACTTAAACGTTGTGTTGTCCCCTCGTGCAACCTAAGTTGAACATGATTCGTCGTTTATCTAATTACTGGTTCGTGTTAATTTTTTTGTCTTCAATAATGAAATTTTATCACCTATGATTAAGCGTCATTAATGGTGCTGGTATATATTAGAAGCCAGAAAGGTCCACCCACGTGTCACTTTCCAGTTTACCTAGCAATTAAGGACTCTCTTTCACTCATTACCTGATAATTATAATAAACAAGAACACAATGATAGCTGGTTACAGTAAATATTTGGCAAAGGATGCAACAACATTTTTCATGCCCTTTTATCTTCGTTCTTGAGGAGGAAAAAAGCGCAGCTGTGAGAACAAATTCTGGCCTTCTTGGACCTTTTTGGCTGCTCTGCTCTACGGCTACTTCACAGTAGAAATAAATTCACGATCAATGAAAATTGGACATTTCTTCAGGGATTAAGCAAGATGGAAAGCCAAATGGGCTCCAGAAGTGTTAAATACGGGTGCAAACCTATTTACGTTGCCTTTAGGACGTAGATGTCAGACTGCCTCAGCGGAGAATTGAACCCACAACCTTTGAAACCAAAGGCTGAAGTCCTACCACTATTGTGAGACTCTTTCCCAATTTGAACATCAACTTTCGTGGCCCTCGAAGAGCAGCGTTCTCCATGTTCTTACGTGAGGTGAGATCTCTTTCTTCACTCTCCATATTTGTTTGTGCGAGACTGTTTTCGTCTACAGTTCTGTATGTGATGGGAAGATGTTTGCATATTGCTCACTCCAAGTTCTGTAATGCGCGGAAGGGCACCAAATACGCATTAACCTGTTCGCGGCTGTGCTTCAGATAAATACTGTGTTTTTCGCTGAAGGAACTGGATCGCCAAACGAATCGGATGGCCGGGGGCGGGATTTTAATGGGGAAAATATTGGGATATTGGAAAATGACTTGGGGGAAAATAACCAGTTTCGTACTGCTATTGGGCCTAGATGGAATAAGTCCTTACCAGTCAATGTGGTTCAGTTTTGATAGTGGTATCAGTAGGGCTCGTCTGACTCTTTCACGGGGCGGGTTTTATGAGGTTCACGATGAGGTTTTATGTCGTGTCGACAGCTAGGTCATTAGTGCCAACCTCAGTCACAGTGTAGTGTGCCACACATGGGGCCTAATCCAGTATGGCGGATATGTAGTAGTGGATCTCTCCCTATCATGAGTTTTTAAATTGTATATTCGTAGTTTTTATTGTGACCAAGGAAAACTTCCACTTCCGAAAATTACATACTGTTCGTTACTTAATACTTATACTTTGGGTTTTCAATCGCCTATCACGAGGTGACTTTTAGTGATGTTACTGACCTACCACAAAATAATTTCCGAGGACGCACATCTTCTGGGGCCGTCCATCTAACATCGTCCACCGGGAAGTTTTAATTCCACAGCCATTCCCAAAAAATGTAGGTCAGTTTAGGAGGTTAACCCTTTAAGAAAGAATTTTTCAAAACACAAGTTAACCCTTTGAGTGCTAAACCCGAGAAAATCTCGGGCCAAACACAAGCACAGGTTGAAGTATTAAAAACAGAGTCCTTACTACGCGCGAGATGGGCAACAATGCAGGAATGACAACAATACTAGGTTCCCTTAACAAGCCGACTCTAGAGACGGCCGTGGCCGAGTTGGTAGAGGCGTGTGCCTCACGTTTAACAGCTCCTTCAGGTTGCTAGTTCGAGCCCCGTCCAGGTTACCCCTTCTTTTTTTGGAGATATGAAAAAAAAACGCAGCTCTCAAAGGGTTAAGAAAGAATTTTTCAAAACACAAAAAATGTAGGTCAGTTTAGGAGGTTAAGAGGTTTAACAGCTCCTTCAGGTTGCTAGTTCGAGCCCCGTCCAGGTTACCCCTTCTTTTTTTGGAGAAAAACACATTTTTCAAAACACAAGTTAACCCTTTGGGTGCTAAACCCGAGAAAATCTCGGGCCAAACACAAGCACAGGTTGAAGTATTAAAAACAGAGTCCTTACTACGCGCGAGATGGGCAACTATGCTCGGGGCGACCCCTCTCATAGCTTGGATCGCGAGTTTGGACAGTTTATTTGACTGTCTTGTCAGCCGTACAGCTGTTTGGCAACACGGTCGTTAAAGGGTTAAGCTAGATCGGAACTGACTTAACCAATTTTCTTTTTTTAATCCAGCGTTCAGTTTTCAAACGAGTTCTAACAACGAGTATAACACATTTTTTTGTGTTACTAGAAGCTGGCCAGGCGGGTTGAATCTTCATCCGTGGTTAAATTTTTTTGTAACGAACCAGAAATGGTTTCAATCGAACACAGAATAAGTCCTTCAACTTCACACATTTACCACGCACGAGTACTTCGTCAATTTCCGACGGATTCTCCCAATTACCATGGATGACTTAACGCCATCGATGCCACCGTTATTTATTTCAAGTTTTCCGTTCACTGCTTTGAGTTTCGTTGGTTGTTGTCGATGCTGTGCTCAGAGAGACTGACAGATTTTGTCCTGAGAAACGACATTACCTACTTATTTACCCTGGATGTGGTAGTTGATAATGGATTTAAGGAAGAAAAAAAAAAGAAAAAGGATGATTTTTCCGAGTGCAGAGTAAAATCTCTTCCTTTGGGACTAAATGATATTAATGGTTTATCTGGACCAGTTTCGATGTTATGGGTTATCACGCCCCTTCAATCTTTGGTCGGAAATAAAAATTTATTTTTATGGTCGGAAAATGAATTGGTCATCCTCGGAGCGTCGGAAAGGACCCTGTAGATCTGTCGGAGTGTGATCATAATATAACCGCACGTTCCATCTCTCGTTCGTGATCCCATGCGATCAATTATGTAACGACTGGTCCTAACTATTTTCTGGTGTAAACCAACAGATAGGTTCGTAATAATTCACAGGCTAAACAGGCTTTAACCCAAGAGATTGGTTCGAAAAATGTCAATCGTGCTACGATTAGTGCCAGACAGGCGACACCTTCGCGTGCAACATCGATCCACGAGCGCGTAGCGGCGAAGGAATTGCCAACCGGGGTAGAAGTCACGTGTTTCGCCTCCTGACTCAAAGCCAGTTCACGCTAGTGCCGGAAAGTTGACGCCGTTTAACACTGCTTTGGTAAAATAAGATTTGGTGATGCCAAATCAACTGGCCTGAAGCTGGAAAACGAAACCGCATCTTCTCTCCCAGCCGACCTTGTGACAATGGATAGATAGTTACAACATGGACACTCCCACATCCTACGGATGTGTGTGCTTTTTTAGCTCCTGGTCGTACTACCTTGTCAAAATGATGCAGTTAAGTTACATTTGCCATTTACTACAAATGGAATCGTTTTGGTCTTGAGGCACTGCACAAAGCTGAAGCTTATCTTTCCTGCATACTCTTGAGCAATTAAACGCTATAGCTGGCGCAGAGAACACCCGCATTGACACTGTATTGCACGAGGCATCGCAGGGCCCTTCTCTTCCCGAAAATGCCAGTGGTCGCTGAGGTCAGGCTTGATCCGGGGACCTCCTGCATATGAGACAGTCATGTGAATCAGCAGACTACCTTGTTCCAAAACTTCTTTGTAATGCAGGTGCTTCGTACTTTTAATTCTTCGCGACGTTTACTTTTTGGATGGAGAGTTTCTATCATTATCTTTAAACGGATTTATTATTATTTCGAACTTGTATTTTTCCAGTAGTTGTTTTGCTATCTTGTTCCACATCGGGTTCACCACTGACTCTTTAATAATATATTCATCTCACGTTTGCGTCATGCGTGTTGTACTCGCATTATAGACCCAAGTTGTGCGGCATTTGTCTCGCTCAAATTTATAATTTATAACGGTACAGAAAGAGAAAAATTGTCTCCAGATACTTTCGTTCGACGTGTTGACCTGAAAACGCTTTTTTCCACTTCCGCTTCTCTAGATTGAGCACTTTGGGTTCCCCAGTGATCTGAATTTGTTGACTAAATCTTACGCGGTGAAGCAGACGATTGTTGTTCTTTACAACTCATACGCGTCATGGCGCTCCACTTCCAGAAAATAAGCTGTTTCTTTTTTAATAAAATGTTCATTTCGTAGATGCAATTTCGTCACACGTGATTGTTAAAATTTCTTATTTTTACTAAGATGTATTACACATTTCTTTTGAACTATATACGCTGAATTAAAATAATGTAATTACTTAATAGCTTCTTTGTGGCGGTCATGCTCGAAACAGACTACGAACTGCAAGGAGTCCGGCTGCTAGGGCTGACTGCTCTTTCGTTACCACGGTAACCAACAAAAATCGAAAGCCTAGCAGAAATTAAGCCTAAGTGAAATCAAGGCTACGTGGATGTAAAGGCTTAACGTTAGAAATTCAACGCGTCGTCCAGTTAGCCACCGATTCTGCCACCAGTCGCGCTACTTACACCCCAAAAGTGGACTGCTCAAGCATGCGGACTGAACTGTGAAAGGTACGTTGTGACACGCGATACGCGGATTTTAAACTTAAAACACTGACACCAAATTATTAAAGTTTAACAACAATGGCTTCATGCTACCTACCTCTCTGTTCACTCGACGACAAAACAAAGCCTCCGGAGGTTTAATTTCATGAATTTCAAACAGAAGAGCAACCAAGGTACGTATGTATTGTACTGTATGATACGCTACGGCGTTTTCAATTCTCATTAAAAATGTTTTAAACGATCCTTTGAGGTAGCAGTAAATCATCCGAAGACTTTAAGAATAGTCACCATTACCGTAAAATAATGTTCGTTTAGTGCTGCAACACCGGTAAATCTAATAATGAGAAGATATCACGTTTTTGTGCATCCCGCTAACACTAATCAATGCTACGATTGGGGTTTTTCGTTCTTCGTGCTTTTAGTTCAGCGCAACGCTTGGACGACGCGTCTAGCATGCTACGTGAAACCGAGCGTTAACCCTTTACGTATAGGTACCCTTGAATAATGGCAGTTGTGACTTTAATAATGGGTTCAGTGAGTTATCTTTATGTTAGTGAACAAGTGGCTATATCGGTCAGTGCGATACGACAGTGATCTGGTGATGGGCTGGTTGGCCGGTTCGAATGCCGCCCCACATTACGGTTCCGTCCTAGCAGTTTTGGAGCATTGGTTAAAAAAAAAGAAGATATCTGAAAGCAAAAGTTTAGGCCGAAAAAGTATTCGTAAAACGAAAGTAACTTTTTTTTTTGTTAGTTGTCAGTATAGCAGTACAGATTCCTCCTCTCAGTTCGTGAACGCTTTTTTTTTGGGACCACTGCAAAATACAAACGAGAAGAAAAACGGTGTGAAATGTTTCAGAATGGATTCTGTCGTCGTGGGCCGTTTTATCAATAGGTATCAATCGATGGAGTGCCGCACGACTATGTAAAACTTGTTGCTGTTGAACGGTAAAGATAACACCGCCCCAGATTATTGGTAATGGTGGCTTAAAGTGAATTTTGGCCTCGCGTTGTTGGCAGCTTGCCAACGCGGTTATGATTTTATTCACCCTCCGGGAAATCCGCGGGCGATTATTGCAAATTAACGGCGATTTTTTACAGCGCACTATTAAAAACACAACCATCGAGCGTTCATTAATGGCATTCATTAAATCGTGTTATGTTCAAAGAAAGTATAGAAACAAGTAAGTGGTTGAAGAGCATAACTATAACAATATGCAGCAATGGCTGCAAAGATAAACTATTTTCGTGTCACGTTCGCGTCGGCTTGTGTTTTCATAGTCCTAATTAGCACGTTTTGCCGTGTTTATCATTGGGTGTTTGGCTATTTATTTTCCCGATTCTTCGGTTATTACGAAACAGGAAAAATATTCTCTCCATATTATTGTCTGGTTGACGTGGGAAGTGGCAATTCTTGAAGCCCTTTCACGAAAAACTAAACGGTTAGGGTGGCCGCACACCAAAAATTGACAAAACGTCTTACGACAAGACAGTTTGTCGAAACCTATCTCAGCATGCTGCAGACGTCTCCAAAACCATAGCAATGAGCTGAACGCCACACACCGGATTATTACAACTATTTTGAATTTTGTTACCGAATAGCTTCCATTTAACTCGTGTTTTCAGTTAAATTCTCTTATGCTCCAAAACGGTTGGATCAAGCGTCTGCCTTCTAATTGCTGTAATTAATTGTTGTCATTTGCATGTTTGATGCTTTGATGTTGCCTAACAACCCAAGGGTGGAGAATGTTACCCGGCTTTTCCCCTCACTTGTCCCTCACGTTTGGCGATGCCATCGGGGACCATTGTGTCCCTGGTAGGTCTAACCTTGGTGGTAAGGCATTCGTGACCCCAACCCAATACCATCAACCCTTCCTCTGCAGCCGAGCCACCGTCTTGTTTTAAACTTTTAAATTTTAATTTTTTTTTTTTAGTTTTAACATCGGACGGCAGTCAGTGACCACCCGGTCCTTGTCGCTCCGGTTGCATTTGCAACAAACCTATATTATATATATATATTATAATGCTCATATTCCTCGTTAAAGAAAGATGTTACGGATCAGGGTTCCTGACTCTTAGTGGCATGAATGAGTGTTGTAACGGACGATTGTAAACAAACGTCGTGATTGGTAGAGAGCTTAGCTGCAAGATATTGAGAGATTTAATTTATCCAATGAACACTAGTCATCCAACTCCAGACATTCTGTGCAAGCTTTTGTAAAGTCATCTATGTTCTGATTTCATAGGAAACTGATGTAGTCCCAACACCTAGTTAGGCTAAGGTATTAGTATGGCGAAGTGCAAGTGTGTAGTGGGCTAAGATACTAGTAGCCTAGGGACTAGGATCTGTGTGATCTTACTTGTGATCTGTGTGATCGCCTGACTTGTGAAGTAAAAACCCTGTCTTTTGTGGATGCAGATGTTTTCCGAATGTTGGATCTTTCCATGACTTCGCCATTAACCTAGTTCTACTGCAACGAGTCTTTAATTGTATTCCGCCAGGAGGGTGGTGGCGGCGGCGAGTCAGTAGAGTTGTGCGAGGGGACTCTGGGCAAGGAAAACCTCGTGATTGCTGACTACTGGGCTGCAGTAGCCTGACACGACAATACTCAGACTTGAAACGTTTTTAACGTGTAGATTGAAAAAATGGTCAATTTCAGATAAATGGATGACATTATTTTGAGAGAGATCAAGGTATTCCTTCCCCGTCTCCACTTGATTTGGTTAACACTGGTTGTATAATTTTCGCTACATCTTTGCTAGGTGCATTGGGTACCCTCCGTCTAGCATCAGCGCTTTCTTAGCTTTACACACACCAACCAATCCTGGGACTGAGCTACTGCTGTGATCGAAAGCAGATTAATCGGCGACTGCGTCGATATTAAGAATTGGCTCAATTGCACTAATACAGATTGACGTACTTTCAGATGAACTCGGGACAGGCGCAATTGAAGTTACAGGACGGAGTTTTAATTAGTGGTGAGCATAAGGGGGGGGGAGATGAGGCTTAATGGCGCGTCGACAGCTTGGTCATTAGCGCCAACCTCAGTCACAGTGCAGTGGTCCGGGTTGCCACTGCACCACACATTACAGAGATATTATTCAAACCCCTAATCTAAATCTTGTCATACATCTGTACCTCCTGCAAAAATTGAAAAACACCGGACAGGAGGACAGACTTATCACCCAATTGACGCACAATGTCATGCGGAAGATGGAAACGACGACGAAAACCATCAAGATGGCAACAATCAACAAGGAAGTGCCGGACCGTAAGTGGGCGCCGACACCAATAACATTCAGGAGGGTCAACCCCCCGCAAAAGGAAACAGTGAGTAAGTCGAGTGTGACCAATGCGCAAACGGGCCAACATCACCTCCTCACGGCGACTGGTGAGCGTAATCAGTACTGTCAAGGAAAGCGGTGTCGTTCTGGTTTGCGGACTGACGCTAGAATTACGAAAGTTTGACCTGAACCTCCCACGTTAATTAAAGCCGAAATTTCGATGCTTGTATTTCTCTGCTGTGTTTGAATATTTTCCACTCAAATTTAGTATATAAGCTTTGTTGGACTTGGCGAACATGTGTCCGAACTTTTATTAATTTCCGATTTGTCACATCGGAGATCTGGACTTGAGCTGGAATCGTGATTTCGTTTTTGGCTTCTTGTTGTTTTCTTCTTGGCATGATACGTTTCTACTACGCTCTGTACAGATCAAACAGATTAATGGTGGAAGCGATGTAGAGGTTAGTTTTTACCGAATGCAGTCTTTGGAGTTTGAAGACTTTGCAACCCGCCCGGATGATTTTCTACTAGCATTCAACGAAAACTGGCCCATTGTTGCAAAAGTGTGTAAAAAACTAGTACTTATTAAAGGAACTCTTTACCGTTGTAGCTGCTCAACTCTAATGCTGGCAAATTATCCTAAAATTGTCCCAGAACAGTCATGGGTTGTATTTGTTCACTTCAATGAATGCTTGTCAATTTTTCGCGATATAGAATGTTTTTGCAATGCCAATGACGAAGCTTTTGGGAGGGTGGTCCGTTCTGCTGATCTTGTTCTATTGCAAGATCATCAAGACTGGTAACATCATTGCTCAGCTTAGCAAAATGATGACGACATGCACGGCAAAATGATCCGTACAAGCAAAATGATGGCGATATGCATGGCAAATGATCCTTACAAGCAAAATGATGGCGATATGCATGGCAAAATAACCCGTACAAGCAAAATGATGGCGACATGCATGCTCTGCATACAATATAGAATACCGTACGTTTCCCGAATTGATTAGAGAAATGGAAATGCTCCAGTCGAAACAGAATCATGTATCCAGCCGAAATTATTGATTTTTTTTTCATCTTATAACACGCATTGAGTGGAGAGCGAGTCAACGATACGAGATGCAAAAACGTTGCAGTCACTGACAACTCTTTTTGTAAAGAAAAATTCGATAGCTAAGACGTCAATATTTTTTCTCTCGTAATTTTTTTTTTTGTTCATAGAAAAGACAAAAATGGAAAGATAGGTCTACAAGTTGTTCATAGCCACGATGCCTGAAATCTCTATAGTTAGCACCTAGCCTAAAAGCCTAAAGTTTCAATCCTAGATCTAATCCCGCAGCATCAACCGGTCCTTCACTGTACCTTCAGAAAGAGAAAGGCCCCCAGAAGTGCATTCGCTCTAATGTCGATTGTGGCATGTTAAAGATTACAGTATTTCCTAGCAAAATTGTGCATCTCAATCCCTAAATAGCCTTGGCAGTTGAAAAGGGTATTTCGAATTTGTCTTCAAATTTCAACATGGCGCTGAATTTGGCTCTGCTGGATCGTAACAAAACAGTCCGGAATGATAGCTGAAGAGCCATCTGGGAATTTTTTTTCTTCAGCTGAAATTAAATAGATAAGGTTATTTCACTCCAAACTATGTTGCAGGGTAAACACGTGTGCAACACAACCATTCAAGAAAAGTCAACAGGTAACAAGTTCCACATAAAGTAAAAAAGTAAAATGGTGTGAAAAATACAATGAATTACACGAAAGACACAAACTGTATAGATACTAAACAGTACCAATAAACAACATTTCAGGTTCAGGTTCACATTTCAATTCATGTACACATTTCAATTCATCGACACATTTCAAGTTCACATCTCAATTATTGACTAGGATCAGTTTGGTTTCCTCCTGGCAGATCAGCGGTACAACACCATCTATTTCGACTTCAAAAAAGCCTTTAAGGTTGTTATTCACTTCAAGCTTCTTTTAAAGGTTATGGGCTGTGGAATCAGTGGACGTCCACGGAGTTGGATATTGGCATTTTTACGAGATTGGTCGCAGTGAGTTATTATCGAACATACGGTCTTAGAAAGGAAATAATTCCGCGATTCCGCAGGGGGTCAGTGTTGGGCCCTGTCTTCTTCGTTATCTTCGTTGGCACTTTTGGTGTAAAAATTATTCGCTGATGACCTTAAGTAGGCACATAAAATGCTCCTCTGACCTTAGTGAGGAGATCCAAAACATTGCATACTGGTCTGATGTCTGGCAGCTCCCACTCTCGGAATCAAAATGACACTCTTTCCACGTTGGTTGGAATAGGAATTGTGCAACTTACACCTTAAATAACAAAATGTTGCCATCGTTGAACGAAGTGAAAGATCTGTGCATTTGGTTCTCCCCAGCCGTGAAATCCTTTCTAAACTGCCAGAAGATTAGTTCTTTGGCCTTTAGGCTGCTTACTGTGGTCAGTAGATGCTTTACGTCTGGAAACATACACAGTTGAGGGAGGGATTTTAAAACTAAGCCTTCATAATTTCCAGGTTATCACATTACCGGTTTTTGACAAAACCAATGTTTGCAGTAGTGTCCAACGTTTCCTACCATTCCTATGCTAAGAGTATTTAGGTGCTGCATAGGGTAAGAATGGTAGGAAACGAAGGGCCCTATGTGAACATTGGATTTCTCATAAACGGGTGGTGCGGCAACCTGGAAATGATAAAGCTAAGTGAAGGGTGGTGCTTTTAAAATGATTTAAAATGGATGCGTGAATTTTACTGTTTTTTTCTTCTTGAAAATAGTGGCTGAAATTTATTATTGATGAGCCACAAAAAATCAGTTTTTAGTGTATTTTCTTGCACTATTGTTCTGTATAGCAAAGGTTTAAAAAAAAACCTAAGCTACAGATCAGCGCTATGCTATCAGGATTTTTATCCACGCAAACAATACGCCTCAGTGCTGTGACGTCAACGGTTTTATTGTAAAGAACCAAGATTTATCAACGTACAATTGCCTAAGGTATAACACAAATAGACGTAAGCTTTAAATAGAGGGGGGGGGATGAGGCTTAATGGCGCGTCGACAGCTTGGTCATAGAGGTGCAGGTGGTGTTGTATGTTTATGGTAGCCCACAGCTCTAATAACCTTCTTTTCCAAAGTAATCGTACGTTTCAAGCTAGTAATATAAGTAACTAGTACTAGATAGAAGTTTGGTAGGACGCTGATCGAAAAACCATGACCCAGGCCATAATTTCATATTGAAGATACAACTGCAAAAACCCAAAATAAGTTTGTCCAAGAAACGAGAATGAGACAATTTTTCTTAAATTTTAGATTTTATACAGACAAAATCTAGGGTCATCACAGATGTTTTACACGCGTGGTTTCCAGTTCATCCTATGGCCTAATATCACACCAAGAGAGATTCTACTTTATCCAACTTCAGATATCTGCAATACGCACTGCAACCCACCTTATGCTACATAATATTAACTGGATTTTGAGACTCCATGGCATTGAGAGTATATATAAGACTGTATATTTAGTTTTGGCAGTGTTTAAGTTCATTTGATTCTCGTTTAGCCAGCCTGAAATAATATTCATGTCATTTTGATCCCGATGCTGAACCACTACAAAGTCTGCCGAGCTCAGTACTGCTGAGTCATCAGCAAATGAGACTATCAGACCCTGTAAGATCAGGTTCCAAAAGTCATTGAAGAAAATTAGGAGCAATAACGGTCCAAGGATGGAGCCTTGGGGTCCTGCACACGTAGTGATTGTGTCTTTACTGCGGTGGTCGTTGATTTTAATTGCCTGGGATCTTTCCAGCAAATAGAATTCAGATGCGAACCTCTAATTCTAGTAAGATCAATTGTGTAAAGCAGTCACTTGAGGGGGAATAGCATCCAGAATAGCATCTTCCGTGCCAACTCATTTATGAAAAAGAAACTGAAGTTTGGAGAAAAACTTGTTTTGTTCGAGTAACTTTGTTATCTATTTATCTGTCATGCAGAGTTTAAGTAGTTTAGAAGTAGGGAACTTAATAGGTAGCTACTAAGGATTTCCTTATCTCTGTTTTAAATACTGAAGTACCGTAACAATGGCTTTCCTTTAAAATTTTCGGAAAGCTTGCACTTTCAGAAGACAAGTTATACAAAAATAATAAAAGGTACTAAAGTAGATAAGTACCTTTCCGTCCTCTTTATTCTCGGTACTAAAGTAGTTTTGCTGCCCTTAAGTAATTTAACAGTGGCCCCCATCGTGACCTGGAACCTTGCCAATTTTAAAGTTATCAATAAATTCAATCTTTCTGATGGACTTCAGAAAGGAGGTATTGGAGTTGCGTGGAATATGCACATTTTCCATCTATGTTAAGTGTTTTGCTTGAATTTTGAGTAGAACTTAGTGAGCTTGCGACATTCTTCTTATTATTATCATGGATGCTTAAATCGAAGGACGTTGTCATGGTATCAAAACTTCCGTCATCCCTCTGGGGCTCGCACCTAGCTCGCAGTGATAAATCTTGAAATTAAACAGGTTTCGGGTATCAAAAATACTTTATTAGAAAACTAAATAAATTTAATAAGCAATTTAGTAAGCCGAATGTACAACTGAATATTTAAAACTACAGAATAACGAATACGGAATATGCAGCCGAATACTCAACTTGCCAAATACCAAATACACAACCGAATACTTAAACTGAATACCGAATACATTGGCACCGAACTATAGAGGTATTCGGCCGAACACCAAATTATTCGACCCTTTGCCGAACGAACACTGGCCGAATAGACCGCATGCTCTGCCGATTATCAGTAACTTAGACATATGATATTGATTAAAATGTATGACCGTATTGATTAAGGGTAGACAAATTAGTTGACCAGGTGTTCTGGTTTTAAAACATGACGAAACATGACGGAACACTTACTCTTCGCCTCATAAAACTGCTTTAGTTTAGGCCTTTAAAAAAACAATTGCCCATAATTGTTCCTTCTATTAGTATTGTTAAAAGATAACTCCTCGCAAACTAGAAATGAAATGCTTAGCTAAACGCTACTCTTACATTAACAAAATTGCATAAATTTATACTAAAAAAAAATTCGGCCAAATACTAAGATTTGTTATTCGGCCAAAATCAACGTTAGACCGAATAGCAAATGCTTGAATTGTTGGCTGAATAGGCTTCTGTCGATGGATCCCTACCGATAACCGAGTGACCAAAATAAAAATTAAAAATTAAAATTAACAGCATACATTTATTGCAAATATTAAACGGTACAATCAAATACACTATTTTGAAAGAGGAGTTTTTGGCTTCTATAAATTCTGTTACAACTTAAAAGAAGCCATCTTCTTTGCTGAAATTTACTTAAAAAAATTATTGTTACTCGTAGGGACATTCATAAAGTAGTATGTCATGCTATTTTTGGCCAATTTTGACTCCCTTCCTCCCGCATGTTACATTTTGTCGCGCCTATTCATACCTCCCTAAATGTGTCACTGATTTTACCACCTCCATCGTAAAACATAATTTTTTTTTTAATTTTGGATTGCGATCTTGCGGGGTACACAAAACGCTGAAGCATCTTATTTTTACTGGTTGGTTAGTTATTGGTCTGTCGTGCCGTGCCGTGCCACTGTGGTAGGGGATGATTTTCAGTTCTGTCGTTCACTGCCGTTCCTTGTCTTTGTCGCTTGTTAGTCATGGAGGTCTGAATGAACCATAACTCAACCCCTCTGCGAAGAGTTGAGCCCAATTATTGCTTCACAGAATCATCGCTATGACGTGGGAGCATGACTTCACAGGGCTCAACACATACTTTAGGAACATGCAGCGACGGCGCTACAGGGGAGCCTGAGGGGGCACGGGCCCCCTAGTTTTCAGTTGTGCCCCCCTGGGTGACCCCCCCCAAATTTTAGAGTTCAGACAAAATCTCAAATTAAAACGGTATTCATGCCAACAGTTATTTTTTATATAGTAACGAGCTTGTAGGATTTTCTTGTTATTCAATAGTCGAAACTGCAAATTAATTATGGCACCCCCCCCCATCCCTTTCGCAACACATAGTTTCCTCGACGTAGGCCTTCGTACAGGCATTTTTTTGATGAGTAAATTAGTTGATAAAACTTCGAATTACTGTTATTTACTAGAAAGCCGTCGACAATGTGTGCCCCCCCCTGAAATTTATTCCTGGTGCCGCTACTGGGTTTTTATTTTGGAAATTGCTATAGGTCGCTTTAAGTTTAGGAATGTAGTGAGGGTCTGACGTAATTTTTTCGTCTCTAGGTGCTGGAGACAACGGTGTGAAAATAGAAAAGTGTGAGGTCACATGTGGCAACTGCCCTCCACCCCATGTCACGTTTTGTCACACTGAACTGCCCCCCCCCCCCCCCCGCGCCCCTCGAATCGTGGCGTATTTTGTGAATGGTCCATTAATAGCTCTGTAAATCTCAACAGTTGTTGTAAATACCGACGTAAACGAACCTAAATTTATTTCACTGGTGACAGGGTCATTGGGCCAAAGATTGGGTTCATGGGTCAGCCAGTTTTGGAATCACCGGGTTGGAAAAATATAACCCTGTAGTTCAGTACCGTCATTTCCCAGCTTGTCTTCTGTTCATATGACAGTATTCTTCTTATACATTGTGTCGTGAGAATTTAAAGTTGGTGCAAACACAGCAAAAAAGAAAAAAAATTGTTCGACCTTTTCAAACACTTGTGTGTCGAAAGTTAATCCCGGTCGCCTTTCTGTCCACGTGACGAATTGAAAGACGAAGAGTGCAACTAAAATCCAATTTTTCATCTTGATTCAATTTTGTTCTTTCACCGCCTTTTGTGGCCAAATTTAATAAATGACAATCAGAAACCAATAACCCTGAAGCCACCTCTGGTCGTGTCAGATGACACTTGTCACTTCCAAGTCAAATTAAAATCTTTCAGTTTCCTCAGGCCCCCCCCCCCCCCCCGGCCACCACCTTTTTTTTAGCCTTGTTCTTGGGTTACCAAAATATTTGTTCAATATCGTCGAAAGAAAACACTGAACATGGAGATGAGAACTTGCCTGTTCTTCACAAGATGGGTCAGTAATAAACTTTAAAAAAAAATCCAGTTGAAATAAACGTTATTAACAGTTTGCTTTCGATAAAAACTGGAAAACAGAAATATTGAGACAAAGCGTCGGACTACGTCGTTAATCAGTTTCGAACTGGCTTTGCATGACATGGTAAGAAATAAGGGAAGGCGCTTCTACAGCGGTCTGCTGTTTATTTGAGGTATTGGTTTATGCTAATTCCATTAACAACACATTAAATAAATAGAGCATTGCTTCGAAAGTTTATTAACCTCTTCCGTTACAGACGTGTGTGCGGTTTCAAATTCTATGTGTACATAAGTCGGTGACGCAATTCGAGTTCGTTTCCTTTGGGCTTGCAGGCCAAATCTCCAACAAATCGACTGTCATTGCCGCTTTACTCAGGCTCCCAGGGAACCTTCATGAAGTTCGGTTTTGTTGCTAGACTGAGTTATTTTTTATTCTTGCCTGTCGTAGGTACTTCTAGCGTGGAAGGGGTTGGACTACATATTAAAATATTAGGGACCGGCCATTATTTATAAGTGGTGGGGGAGAGGGGGCAGGGGAAATGAAAATGTGACCCAAGTTTTCGAAGATATTTCCCTGAAAAAATCATCTTGACCCTCACCCCACTCAAGAAAAAAAAAATTATGTGATCATCCCCACCAAAAAAAGGGCTTTTCGTATACCTATACTGAGACTGTCTGCCGACGATTTCCTGTAGCCAATTTGAGTAGCACTCCGCACACACAAGTTCGTAAGGGAAACGTGCCGCGTTTTTAACGAAAGGACAAGGCTGAGCTAAAAATGTTCCATATAAAACACTGATGTTCCATCACCTATCTTGTCTCGAGTTTCATAAAATAAGAATAATGAACGCACTATTTGCTTGTACGCCCACGCCCGTGACATAGTCAAACAAAAGAAGCCAAGAAACCAGGAGACAAGGCTTTTATTAAAAAAACCTACCCTAGGTAGTACTGATAATGACAGCTTTAAAACTATGTAAACACTCAGTCTGTCAGCCTGGTGGGCTTGGACATCTCTCCCCCCCCCCCCTCAATTTAGGGTCCCGCACACTGGGCGATCAGGTCATGCAGCCAGTGGTCATCGCGGCCAAAAAACACGGAAACGTTCCACGCGGCCACGTCCATTTTTCATTGATAATTCTCGATCACGTGGTGAGAAGTGAACACGGAGCAAGTATAATTGCCCTATGGTTGCCTGCACACCGATCGGGATCCCAGTGGCTTTCGCGACCTGACGCCGTGTGAGCGGGGACCTTTAGGTTCTGGTTATGTCCACGGCAGTGAAATTTATTTATACTTGTAGTGCTACTGTGTTTCTTTCACCTAATTATTTTAATAGCGATAAGTAAACAAACACCCGTAGTAGCTTTCGGGGACTGCAGTTTCATTTTCTTTTTACAGCGATTGTGTCTATGTGTGACGATTAACAATCGCGCTACGATGGTGATTCAATCTCGCCCTCTTCACTTCTTTGCAGCTATTAACGGCGCCGTTTCATCTTTTGAACTCCTGGTTGCAGCACCGTAGAATCGTCGAGCAAGATAAAGAAAACAGTGGTAAATAAAACAAATGGAACAACACTATTCGCAGCAGCGCCGCGATTTTCGTAACTGAAACGAAATCACGTGACCCACATTAGCCTATCGGATGACGGAGAATCTGGAACGTGGAAGCTGCCTTTAGAATATGGGCAACGCTATCGAAATGGTGAACAGGCGCCTTTAAACCTGATTGGAAATATCTATACAAATGCTATGGGATGGCTGAGAGGCCACCATTTCATAAGGGACAGGCATTAGAAAATGCAGCAAGCTGACCGCCCTATCTCGGTAAAAACCATAGGTCTAGCTGTTTCAGTGTGTTATTCAAGTAGCTACATTTTAAGATTTAAAACTATGTCGTCAAAAAGAATAACATTTGGTACGAGTGTTATGTCCAAAGCTTCTGAACATTCTACAACATTTACGTGGCTCCGATACTCTCATTCCAAATTAGAGCATCGCTGTTTTAGGGGAAATAGAATACGATTATACAAAATTTTAATACCTCCAGTATAGAGCACATTTCCTGGTGCATGGTACATCTATAATCTTATAATGCTATAATCTTATAATCTTATATCTTAAAAATCTTACATCTGTAGTCTTATAATGCTGTAGTTTGTGACAGTGATTTCGATTTCGCTGCCGCTGCTTTAGGGGTTTGAATAACGTCTCTGTAACGTGTGGTGCAGTGGCAACCCGGACCACTGCACTGTGACTGAGGTTGGCGCTAATGACCAAGTTGTCGACGTGCCATTAAGCCTCAATCCCCCCCCCCCCCCCGCTGCTTACGTCACAGTCACCAACCGACGAAACACCAACAGAAAGTTTATACTGAAGGTTTATTGGCCGCATTTGTTTTTGTTGTTCTTTCGTGCTTTATTTATCTACGTATTATCAAGAATTTACAGAGTATTATTTACAGTGATTTTTTTTGTTATACTTGTGTTGATGTTTTCTCAACAAGAACCATGCAAAAAGGAATTGAGATTTGAAACACAATCGAATAGTACGCTGACTTGTAAATCGCCCCGTTTTAAGAAATTTGTCTTTTCAAGTTCAAGACGTTTAATATGCCCAGCTTGTCTATTTTTAACTTATCCATATTCTTTGTTTTGTGAAAAAGACAGTTCGGAGATAAGTCGGCATAAGGATACAAAACTTATTTATGATCTTCATTTATCTCCATTTTTGTCCCGATTTTATTTTTCTTCTCCAATTGCATTTTATTTATGGCGTGGCGTCGAGGGTTCGGTATGTCACTGGTGCGAGGATTTATGGGTTCACGGGATCTGCGCAATCCAAGTGCCTGACGTGTCGTTTTCGTGTGTTTTATGGTAGAATTTACTGGCTTTATACGTAGCGCCTGAAAGAAACAAACGTCTGGGAATGCAAAGTAAGGACATTGGGAGCCACGGTTTCCTGTTGCGGAAGCTTTTACATACTGACACTATTTTCTGCGTAAAGGAAATGGAAATCTGCCTTTCTGACCCCCCTCTCCCCCGCCCCCATCTTGAAGTTAGATCATTGTAACCGATAGAACTCCGAACGCTGGCGAATGAAAGTACGACTCGAAGCACAGATGGCTGCAGTAATAAAGCAGACGGGGAAAAAATGGTTGAAAGTGCTGAAAGAAAAAAAAATACTGAGGTTAAGGGAGCACTAACCAGAAGTTATTTGTGCCCACGAACAGCGAGCTGAGACTGGACATTCAGTGCTCAGAAACCACCGTGAGCACTGTAACGGTTAAACTCAAACCGTTGATTCCCTTTTTTTTTTTCAGTACTTAACTGTTATTGGCCTGCGTTTGACCCACTAATCCATTTGTTAGCAATAGTCTTTGATTAGGACACACGTTGGAGTGAGGCCAACCTAGATTCAACGACAACATCAACGTCCGTCTTTACAGCTAAGAAAGTTGGGCTCTTTTCAGACATGTGAGGGAAAACAATTACGCGACAGAAATAGAAGGCTATTCGTTTGATCGGGTGACGTTGACCGCCTGACAACTTAATCTTAAGCGACAAAGCTTAAAACATTTTCTTGCTGAGAAAAAGGTGCAAGTAACGTTTACTTTTTTTTATAGCTGAGGAAATTACTACGGGTTACTAGCCAATTTCAAGAAAATAAAAATTATCTGGTGTGAAAAGTTAAAATTGTGCAATTAGCTATGTTTAACCTTTCGGAACCGAATTAATTCTGGTGATTTTTTTAAGTCCCCCCATGGGTTGGTCGCGGGATTCGCTTGGTTTGGAGACGAGGACGCTGACCACTGGGCTGATGCTGCTCGCTTTGCTCAGCGTCCCCGGGGGGCCCCTCAAAAAGCTCGCGTCATGCTTAGGAACTTAATTTTTCCTTCGTCTTGTAGCTGTGTCCGTTTGGGCACGCTAGGCCTGAAAGGGTTGTCAGTGTGACGTGCCTTTTGCTGGTTCGGAGTTTAGGGAGAAGTGAAAATTTAGTAACCAATTATTCGAAAGAATTTTAAGGGCAGTCAGGATCGTTCCGACCCTCCGTAGCCCAGAACCTCTTGTCAGTTATACTGATTAACGGAAACTTAAAAACCATCACAAGAAAAGGCCTAGTGTAGGTATGTCAGACAGGCTGCGGCATAGCATTGCTGCATTTAGGATGAGGGAAATCGCCAAATTTGCCCAAATTTGCCCACAGATTTGGCTGAATTTCGGTTTTCCACAACTTCTATACTTGTCTACAAGATCCGATTGACGTCTGAAGCAAGCAAGAATTAATTGTAGGGCGTGGGAAAGTGTTATTGGGATGAAAAGATGCTATTAAAACAGTCAGTTGACCTCAACATAGTCAATGGTGTTTAAAAGCTCACTATGGCAGCCCTCATGGAAGCCGAATTCTTCGTGGTTTATTGTGACCTCGCCGACTGCTATAGTTTGTTCCACATTATGCTTTCAGAAAACTGACTGTATGACGCCACGTTTCCTGCCGCTACGAGTACGAAAGACATGTAAATATCCCACTCGTAGACTGTAACAGTAACTGTGTAGACTCTACAAGTGTGATATTCACAAGTTTTTGCATTCATAGTGCAAGGAACCGTAGCATCATACAGTCAGTTTTCTGAAAACATAATGTGGAATAAACTATAGTGCCTTATACCTTCGCACCTAGCTGTCTTTTTACTGCAGTCTGCATACGAAACTCCACTACTGATGAAGGAACATGAGGTTTTAGACAAGGATTAGACGTTTTCGAGGGGATTTGAAGCGTTACACTAAAATAGTCTAGCACCATAGATTTTAGTAACCTCAACCTTAAGCCATTTAATTGTTTAGTAACCGATTCCGAGTACTGGGAAAGGGTTACTCGTGTTATTAATTTTTATTACTATTAGTGTCAAAACATTTTTATAGTACTTTAGTAGCCTGTATGGTCATACGCCCAAAGAAGCCATCATGAAAAGAGTTTGGCAAAGTAAAGAAATGTAGTCTTGGTACACACTGTTTTGTGTGAACGGAACATGCAAAGAAAATACGTAGTGGAATACTCTACGAATGTATTTATTAATGTGTTTATTTTTCTCATATATTTATGAGATGGGGATGAACCTTAAACATTTCAACATTAAAAATGGCATAAAGATAAGGTGCTGATATACACAGGTCCTGTACGCCAGTCCTGTGTGGTCACCTTACCTCTTACAGGATATTGACAGGCTGGAATCAGTCCAGCGATCTTTTACACGTTCTTTGCGTGGTTTACGCCACTTTTTTCCTGGCCTCCGTTTGAGGCCGCTTGGCTTGGAGCCGCTCGAGCTGAGACGTTTAAAGGCGGACCTTATTTTGACGTATAAAATTCTCCATGGGTTGTTGCGTTTAGACGTACCTTTTTTCGACTTGAGTTCGATCAATTTTACAAGGGGTCATTCTCTTAAGCTTCGGGGATCCAGGTGTAACCGTGATTGTCGCAAACATTTCTTTGCAAACCGCGTGGTTTCTCCCTGGAACTCGCTTTCTTGAGGAGACTGTATCAGCATCTTCATTCCGGATTTTTCGGGGCATGCTAAATCGCACTGACCTAACTGCTTTCCTTAAGCGTCCTTATCTGTGACGCCACTCATCATTTGTAGGACCGGAGTTAGTGGCCGCTTCTGCGGCTCTTCTGTGTTTCCTCACCCCCTTCGGGGTAAAAACGTTATTATTATTATTATAACAAACATCACTGCAGTTTTGTTTAGGACCACAATACCTGTGGTCGTGTCTGAAGTTTCTCTTCCATCTGTCGTTCCTTCAAATTAAATAGTATGATAAATAAAGGCCATTAAATGTCAAGTACTTCTGGTAATGAGGATGCTTTTTTGAAATAAACTAACAAAGGTGGTCGATATTGCCTTGAAGGATCCTCTGTAATCTTCGTAAACACGTTTATCAAATTTCATGTTTGTGACCAGAAGCTGACTTGTCAAAGACTGTAATTATGGCACATCATTTACGGTGTTTTGCATAAGAATGTAATGAGGTTAAATCAAGGTCTTAAGTCATGTTAATGCCAATTTTTTCAAATTCTTCTGTATGTTGGAAGTTTAAACAAAAATTATACGCTCTTCTTCCTGAATTCTGAGTTGAAGATAGCCAAAATGGGTAGCCAAAATGTAGAGACCTTAATTAGACTATAGGGCGAGCGTTAGTTCATTAAGCGGAGGTAATTTTGCCTTTTCCTCCATTTATAAATGTTTAATACGCATGGCCTAAATTTGGATGCGCTTACCATCATGATCATAACATTTAATTTAATTAAATGTGCTAACATGAGCTACGTAAATATGTAAATTAATGAATTGTGCAGACACCATTTTACTGTGAAGGGTGCTGGAAGCCTGCATCTTAGACTTGTTTGGTTTTCTTTACTGTTTGAATAAATGTCGGAACGTCTGGAAAAAGTGCCGTTTCCTATCCGAATTAGATATTTTGAGGATACAGCTGCTTTTGCTGTTAATTTGATATCACCTTCGAGTTCTAAGTTTTCGGTTGACTTCCATGATCAGGAAGTATAATACAGAGCAGGGAGGTATCCACGCCGAAGTGTCGAAGGTCGTAAGGCAAGGTGTGCATAATACACTTTAACCATCATAGAGAGATAGTATCGAATACGGAAGGGCAATAAGCCAATTTACACCGCTCTAGCATAATTAAAATTTAGTATTGTCACTTCAAGAACCGTAAAAGAGGGACTTAGTAAAGGGCTAGTTTAAAGGCACCCACTGAGCGGCACAAACCTCAATATCAGGAAACGAGTTCCAAGGTGCAACCACCCTCACGGCGAAAAGATTCCGTCTACATTCAATTCTCGATGTTTGTCTGTACTCGCAGCTTGAATGGATAACCACGAGTTGAATTGTAAATATTGAACTCAAAAAAAGGCAAGTCTACCGAAAAAGTGCGTAAACAACCTTATAGGTGACCATTAAGTCTGATTTCAGCCTCCAAAGTTCAAGTGGCTCTAGACCTGCCCGCCGCAGACGACACCGGGGGGGGGGGGGGGCAAGACCCTGAAATCCCAACAGACTACGTGTGAAACCACGCTGGACTAATTCCAGAAGGTCAATGTTTTGCAGCAGATACGGCGACCAGGCTGGGCTTGCATATTCTAAAAGTGGCCTCACGATGACCTTAAATGCACACACACGAACTGTTACATTTGTAGAAATAAAACATCGTCTCACAATAGCCAAACGGCCAAAAGCGTTTGCGTTAATCTTATGGTGATCAATGCTAGGCATTACAGAAAGGGCTAGGTCTAATCGATAAGGTCTGCAACGAGAGAGGGCAGTGCGTGCATTACAATACCTTTGCACACTCTTATATACGCCGCTGATATTCCAAAGGGCAAAGAAAATGGGGTTGTTGCATTCGTTTATATGCACATATTTATTTGTGGTTGTGTGTCACTGGCTATGGCATATTCTCACTTGTTTATATGCATTTCTTTAATGGTGTATTGCGTGCGATCTTCTCAGTTCAGTTTAGAATACAGTAAAATGGGGCCGATGAGTTTTGTTTGGGAGTTTTATTGCGCCGAAATTGCTTGCTATTCAGTTCAGAACTAGCCGCAAAACTATTGACTATAAAGGGTGTATATGGATCGTGAAGGTTCTTTGATTGGATTGAAGGTTATTTGTTGGCTGTTAAGCTTGTTGTTATTTTTCTCTTATACAATGGAACACCATTTGTTCGTCTCTTACTAATCCAGCTCTAACAATCCAATCAAATGCGGGCGGGCGTAGTGGGTTGCTACGACGTTCAACGCACGCGTCCGCGTGCAGCAGGGATGCCAGTGAAGCAGTGATGCTGTTACCAATATTCATCCAAGAGTTGCAATCAGTGAATGCGCACTAATACGGGTTTTATGGCAACTAATAAAATTAACGGTACCTGGCTTCAGCCCCAAAATACCGTTCATTTCATGCGGAAAAATTGGAAATAGTCGGGCAGATTAACGGCTCAGATGTGGGGCCAGCGCACCATCAAAACGGTCCGGCTGCACCGCCAAATCGTCGTTCCACTTGGCTTGATTTCTTAACCAAACAAAAACTCTAGATGGCGTTACTATAGCAACAGCTCATCTACGTCAGCAAACAACATGGCGGCGTTCGGTGGAACGAAGCACCTGCCGTACAGCATATGACTACTACCTACACGATCTTTGCCAACGAAACTTACCGTTTTTGTAAATGTATTATGTGTGCGACGTATCTTGTGCAACAACTTTACTTGTGACTATACTTTTATAGATGTAATGAAAAATCGCGCCCTGTGACACGATTCAACAAATATTCACTTTTCGGCCATTATTTTCCTGCCTTGGTAACCTACATCAACAAACGTAACGCAGTAATAAGAAATGCACTCAGAAGCACAATTAGTATAAAAAATTGCCTATGCTTACAAAAGAATGAAAAATACTAAAACTGAAGCAACGTCATGAACAAGCCCCGTAACGAATAAACCACCTTCTTGGAATGTTGTGCGTCAACCACTGACCGATATACTATCTACAAGAACCGATTTTACCATTCATTACTTGTGAATATTATACACGTCAGCGGTTGACGCACTTCATTCCAAGAATTAGGGTTTATTTTAGGGCTTGTTCATGATGCAGCTCCAGTTTTAGTATTTTTCATCCTTTTTTATTGTAATTATTGGCGATTTTTTACACTAATTGTGCTTCTGTGTATCCATTTCTCATTACTGTTACGTTTGTTACTGTAGGTGGCCAAGTTCGGAAAATAGTGGCCGAAAATTAAGTCCTTGTTGGATTTTACGTAGTTGTGGCTTATTTTGCCTGTCCGGAGACGCGATTTTTCATTACCGTACGACACCACAATTTAATTGGTTTTTATTCTAAACTGATACGAAACGTCAATACAAAAGTGGGACATTTCTGTTAAGCTGAGGTATGCGAGTGACCGAATGGCAGATTTCGACGAGCCAACCCGAAAAAGCAATACGACCAGTATTGTTTATTAGCAATGGAACGAAGGAAATTGGACACTTTAGCCCAGGAGGTGTGCCTTTGTTTTGTGACCATGGAACCTACATAAGCAAACTGGGCAAGCTCATTTTGACAAAGGAATGCATACCCTGTTGTTTTGGATTGAATAAGTCTGATTCTTCTTCAAGGGGATGAAAGTAAGTGGTGTGGATACACTTCAACATTTAGTGCTGCTACGAATCCCGGTACTGCAGCCGTAATCATTGTCCTTATTAGCTTTACATTAAAAAAAAGTTTCCCACATGCGCTTTTTCGGAGTGTTTTCTTATTAGAGCCAAAATGAAACGACGCACTAACTTCCAGAGGAGTCTAGGAAAGGGGTCGTTCTGCAATAATTTAGGAAAATTAATTTGTGGACTTCTTCACGCTCCCTGCTATTCACTTGCAAAAATTCATAGCATGAAAAATACATGGCCAGTAAGCTATACAGCTTGAACGATTTTAAAGGGGGGGGGGGGGGGGGGGCTGTTTGGCCATCGCGAACGATATATAATTGACGAAGGCGTTCCTAAGCGATACTGACATAGTCATCGCTACGGCCAATCGGTAAAACACGATTTTTGTTCGTACTTGGCGACATCTATTGGCAGCTAGTGGCGGTTTTTTCAAAATAATAATTTTAATTTACATAAATTGCGTGACAAATTTTCACAAGCTTTAAAATAATTTGTAAGGTTACCACTCAGCCACAGTTAAGCAATTTCTCTGTGCTTGGAATAAATAGTGACATTTTCAAGGGAACGAGCGACTGTAACCTTTGAACTGCAACTATTGCCCTCAGCTGGCAAAAAGCAGTAACAGGACGAACCAATCAAATTAGCGGCGCTTTCGGCGGGCATATTGTCCAATCTAGT
This sequence comes from Lithobius niger, assembly GCA_023313725.1. Taxonomy (NCBI): domain Eukaryota; kingdom Metazoa; phylum Arthropoda; class Chilopoda; order Lithobiomorpha; family Lithobiidae; genus Lithobius; species Lithobius niger. The sequence continues at coordinate 44,534 of JAHWFP010269115.1, forward strand.
CGCGTTTGCTAGTTTTCTCCGAGATCCAACCGGTACTGTCATAGCTTCCTGTATGTAAAAGGCTTAACGTTAGAAATTCAACGCGTCGTCCAGATTCTGCCACCAGTCGCTCTGCAAACACCTCGAAAATGAACTACTCTAGCATGCAGACTGAACTATGAAAGGTATAATCGTGATCGTGATACACGGATTTTAAACTTAAAGCAAGGCATTGACACCAAATTATTAAAGTTTAACAACAGTGGCTTCATGCTACGTGTCTCTTTGTCCACTCGACGACAAAACAAAGCCTCCGGAGGTTTAATTCATGAATTTCAAACCGAAGAAGAACCAAGGTACGTGTGTATTTTGCTGTATAATTACGTTACGGCGTTTTCTATTCTCATTAAAAATGTGTTAAACGATCCTTTGACGTTGCAGTAAATCGCCCGAAGACTTCAAGAATAGTCACCATTACCATAAAATAATGTTTGTTTAGTGCTGCAACACCGGTAAATCGAATAAAGAGAAGATTACCACGTTTTTGTGCATCCCACTAACACTAATCAATGCTATGGTTTGAGGTAGTTCGTTCTTCGTGCTTTCACTTCAGCACACCTCTTGGACGACGCGTCTTGCATGCCACGTGAAATCAAGCGTTAAGCCTTTTACATACAGGAAGCTATGGTACTGTATAGTAAATCTCTGGAAAACTCCACTACCTAGCATATTCTTGACCATGTGGTGGGCTGCTGGCTGACATCAGACCGAGAAGGATAATTTTAAAACGAGACTTTATATAAGTTTCATTACTGAAAGTAGTTTTACATTTAGTCATGTAACGCAACAACAAACATACAATGACGTCAAAGCAGTTCGCAATACGTAATTATATATTTTTTTAAATTGTTGATTAGTACGAGAATTAATTTAAGAATTTATCAAGATTTACTCAAAACGTTTAATTACGTAATTGTGGGATGAGCGTGACAGCCGGTCTCATCTTGAAATACAAGATTCATTAAAATTCGCATAAATTGTGAGGTGGAAAATAATTGCTGTCCTGTTTACTCCTGTTGAGGTTGCATAAAAAGCAGACAACCCTATGAATTTGAAAGTTCCCGTAATTATGGTAATTTAATAAGTCAACTTGGAATTAAAATGTTGTTTTTCCCATGGCCACGTCGTTGTCTAGAAGCTCTTTCTATTCTTTTGTGTGTGCTGGATCAATAATTGGTTTGTTTACGTACTGTACCAACAAAACTCTGTGCTGATAATTGCCGAGTTAATATTAAACGTTTAAAGCCAATTTCCTATCTCTTCCCTTCTTTCTGAACGTCAAATACTATACTTTATTGAAGGCCGGAGAAAATTACTCGTTTCAGGCGATGCAGTCAAATGGAAACGCGCCACCAAATTGAAGAAAAGAAAATGTAAAGTCTCAACGGCACCGCAAGGTTTAAACAGTCCCTAGGGAACCCCAACAAAGTGAGCAACACATCCGGATGTGAATTCAGTTAAAGATCTCGGCGTCTAAATCTGAATTGATTTAAAGTTTGGGTGGGCTTTCAGAGTTTTCGTGCGCCCAATTCTGGAATATGCGAGCCTGGTTTGGTCGCCTTATTTGCTACAGGACGTTGATAGCGTTGAGTATGTTCAGCTGAGAACATACTTACATTGAGCGCTTACACTCTGCACAATTGGAAATACTTGTGCTTCCAAAACGACGAAGATGTAATCAGAGGACTAATTTTTCCTTGATCGTGCCTGATGAAACCTGTTGATATGCAGTTGAAAATTTGCAAGATACAGACAGTATCCTGAGTTTGAAAGTGAGCGTGATGAATAAGGAGGCTTTATCCTATAAAGTAGAACTCTTGCCGATTGGACTTTTGAATCCAAGTTCAATACGGTTGGTGCTGTCTCCCACGCAAGTTGAAATCTCGGCTGCTAATCTCCATTCATATGGCTGAATGTTGACAAAATTGAGCGAGCCTGAAGGAGAACTGGCTGTGCGTGTAGGTGGCGTGCGGTTCTTGGTTGACGTGGCCAGCTTTTGACAGGCACTCCAACTGACGTCCTCAGCTTATCGATTTGGGACTTATTTTGGTCTTGCCAGCTAATTGAACCATGTGCTGGACGTGAGCGTAAACAAGTACAGTGACATGGGTTAACTTAAGGCCGCCTATCTCCACTAATTGTTGGATAATTATATCAGAAACTCGCGGAAAATTCACTATCTCTTAACACTTGTCGCAAGGAACGAAAGACAGGTGTGTCAATAAGTTGTTAACTTGGATTGCGACGGAAACTAAACTGCAATTTCAGACGTATGCCCAAGAAAGACTAGAAAGTTGTACATTCAAAAGTTTTTCATTTATTCATTTATCTTGTGAATTGTTATTGGTAAACTTTTTTTTTAAATTAATTTCTTTTGAGTCTTAAGTCAGCCGAAGCAATTTAATGCTCGTGTGGCTGAACCGGCTCAATTTTGAACATAACTAGAGTTTTTAGAGAACATGAAATATCTGGTAAAGGGAGGTGCCAACCCGGAGATTCGATCCGGGAAACCTCCGATCATCGTAGGGGCCGAAAGATTGTCCAGAATTGGCCAGAATAGTTCCCATAGCCGCTGAAGGAGCATGGTAGCCTCTCATACTACCTACCACGGCCGGCAATACTGGTCGAAACTTTGCCAAGATCTCCTTTCCAGGAGTTCAACCAGATCCGCAAACCTCCAGCAACTAGGCTGAGCTCTCTCACCGCTCATCCATGATGACCACTTAATTTGGCGTTTGGTGTCACGACTTCAAACGGCGAAACTTTGACGGAAATCCTTAATTCGTGTTGTTTTGGAAAGTTGTTGTTGTTTGTGTTTGCTTAAAACAATTCGAAAAGCCAAATTTGCTTTAACTGTCGACTCTTTTCATCCAGAAAATGCGGAACTTTTATTAACAGTGCCAGTTTCCTAAGCTGTTGCCACTGTGCTAAAAAGGTTGAAAATGCTTGTTATATTATCCCATAAGCAGTTAGTTGTTGAGAAATGATTTTACGCAAACGCTTGATCCACGTTGGTACTTCGATTCGTGCCTTCTGGCCCGAACTGTCACATTTTCTTTAGTTTGTTAGAGTTGGTTTGAACTTTTTGTGTGCCTAAATTTTGACGTATGGAGGAATTAGAACGAAAAGAATTTTGTTGCGTTGTGTGTCAATTAGTTTAAATGACAGACAACTACACGAAAATAGTGTAGTGATAATTCTGTACTTTTGCGTGCGTGGTCTGCATGCCATTGGTTGGCCAACCTGGCTCTAAGCTTTTATTAAACACAGGAAGAGTCGGTATCTCAGTAAGATCTTCAGCTTATTTCCTTGTTTGGTCCAACATTTAAATCTAAAGGGTAACGGAAATATGGTGCCATCCTCCTAATTTAGTATTCTGAATTAATGACCTACTGTTGTGAAATTTGTTCAGTTCTCGCAAAATTTATCAAGGAGACGTGTGGGAATAACCATGCTACTTATAAACACGAACTCACCGTTGCTGCACTACAACATCAGTCTTCAGGGTAAAGTCGTTCCCTGAATGTCAAAAGGAGACAGAATGTTCTAACAAGCACAAATGCTTTCATTAAAGAAAATAGCGCATAGTGATTGCACCATGGAAAATTTATACAATTATCTATAACAGCAGATTTGGTCTTGAATTTGGTTACCGAACGCTTTCTGCGCCGAGTGCCTAGTTTGACAAATTCAGAATAAAAACAAAAGACGTTAGCCCTATTTGTGTGTAAAAGTCTGTATGTGTGATAAATATTATTCACTGTAATTGAATGACTACAAAAACGTAAAACGTACAGAGCAGGATGTAGTGTAAAAATGTTTAACCAAGTGATACACGGAACACCATGTAAAGTGTGGTATTAACACAAAATATAAGCTAGGTGTGGTCCCTATCGGTTGGCTTTGGCATCGCATGTATACTTCGCAGCTTATGAAGCACAATTTATTAATATAAAAATATATATAATATATAAAACAATCTATACAAAACGGGTCTGATTGCAAAATTATTATCATGACTTAAAGGGGAATTATATCCATTTTGACATGCACGTTTTACTTTTGGATCATTTACACAATAACTAAACACAAGAATTGCGGTAAGAATACGTTACGTACGTCCGATACAACAATTTAATTATTGCATCACCAAAGCACGACATGGAGAACGCCAGGGAGCTTTGATTATAAGTAGCTTTGATAGGGTGGCCCCCCTCAGTTGACGCGCCATTAAGCCTCATTCCCCCCCCCCCCCTCAGTTGAACGCGTCTGAGCTATAGCACAGCTATTTCTCGTGGTAAGGTATACACGAGCGAGATTCAGTTAGTGACTTTTTGCTCCCAAACCAATCCTCGAAGCAGACGACGCTTGGTTTTTCGAAACCAGCAAAAGGTTTGTTTTAATTAGCCAGTAGTTTTAACGAAATTAATGAATAATTATGAAATATTTGATCGTTCAATCTTTACTGAACGTGAAATTACACATTATTAAAACAAAACGATAAATTCCAACCAGATAACCCGAAACGAGAGTAGCTGACGTAGTTGCGTTGAAACCAAAACAATGGCATGCGTTTACGATGGTCGCTTGTGACGGTGCTCTCCTTCTGATAACAAACGTTGCGATTTTCAGTCGCATTGTCGATTGTACTGGTAGGTTATTGCACTTTAAAACAATTTAAGCAATTGGAGCGGCCCGGCTTACGTTTGATGTTGCGTACTCGTTCGTTTGTTAGTCGATTTATCGGAAAAATCAAAGGCCAATGAGATGCAAGAATCAGTAAAATGGCGCGAAAAATGGGAGCAGAAACGTCAGACGCGTTTGAAGTATACAAAGCAGCTCACACAATCTGGCACGGTTTCTGGTGGTAAAGCGTAATAGTAAGTGGGTCCACCCTATCAAAGCTACGTATACTCCAAGCTCCCTGGAGACCGCCATTGTTTTGCTGGAACGCGCAGATAATAATGCCGACTGATGTCACTCTTCTATTTCGACTCGCAGCCGATTGAGATAGCTCTATTGGCTGTGAGAGCTCGAGCGTCTGACGGCCTTAGCTGGCCGACAGTTGTAGTGGACAGCTAAGGCCGTCGGATGCTTGAGCTCTCACAGCCAATAGAGCTATCCTAATCGGCTGCGAGTCGAAATCGAAAAGTGACATCTGTCGGCATTAATTTCTGCGCGCTCCAGCAAAATAGTGGCGGTCTCCGTATCGTGGTTTGGTGATGCAATAATTAAATTGTTGTATCGGACGTACATAACGTATTTTTGCCGTAGTTCTTGTGTTTAGTTATTGTGTAAGTGATCCAAAAGTAAAGCATGCGTGTCAAAATGGATGTAATTGCCCTTTAAGATGAAACGAAAAAAGTTGTCTAATTGATGTATGACGGAGATAAAATATGTCGGTATTGTTGTCTAAGACAAACTATGAGAGCCAATGTCCCGTAAAATAAAAATCGTCGTTGCTGGTGAATTATTAGAAAATAGGCGATAGAAATGAAAGAATAGGCACAAGTTGTCGTTTGTTTATGGACTAAAACCGTACAAAAAGCGCGTGCTACACTCTGATCATTTGACCGATTGTTTTTCGTATGTAAATGTGTGTCAGCAGCATAATGGTTGCAACAAGAAACGTCCTCAAACGAAGCGAGACGACGCCGAATGAGCGAGCATTAGTGAGCGACTCGGTTAGTTCATTGTTATTAGTTCTTCCCAAATCCAGATTACGCTGGTCTGTCTTAGTTCTGGTTATCAGAATGTATATTTCGTATATTGTATATTGGGTACTGCGTGGTTGTTCTGTTGTAGTAGTGAGAGCGTGTGGCGGAAGGCCAGGGCCCCTAATAAACAACCTCAACTCCAGATTCTTCCAGTATCCTCTGATACTACATCGGAGCATATTTTCCATAATTATTTGCTAATCAGCTTTATATTTTACGCGGTGGTTGGCACGGTTGCAGGTTCCTGGAGCTGAGCAATAATTGTAAGGCGGTAAATAATACAATCAACAAACAAAAGTAAAACTGTATTGTGATACAAATAAAGACCCGTCGTAAAATAAGTGAAACAATAAAACCTATGTATGAGTGGTATACAAATTTATAGGGGTTTAGTGGTACTAACACAAATTATAGGTGACGTGCGGTACCAGGTGTTCAGCTCTGACGTTGCTTCTACTGTGCAGATTGCTCAGCACAATTTATTTGAATAAAAAAAACTGTTCAAAACAGGGATCTGGTTGCAAAATTAGAAGCAAGACTTACTAACATAAACCAAGAGAAATGAAAGAGTAGGCACAAGTTATGGTTTGTTTATCAACTGAAACATTACGAAAAACGCGCACTACAATGATCATGATCGTTCTTTGGTGTGGAATTGTCTGTCAGCAGCATAAATGTTGAACAAGAAATGTCCTTGAGCGAAGCAAGACGACGCCGAATAAGCGAGCGACTCGGCTAGTATTTCATTAAACCAAAGGATTCAAATTATATTGAGCTCACGATAGTAGTAGCGTGTCTTAACTAGATTCTTATTAGAAAACTAGCATCGTACCCGGCTTCACCCGGGGGTTTGTTTTACCCATGGTTGTTTCCCAGTATTTGCTCGGTGCTGTCTGATCGTTCACTGCAACAGTCAATTTTTCTTTGTGTAAAACTCCCCCTTTCTGTCAATCCTCTCCCTCCGCAAAGCAATATCGTAATGAAATAGTGGCTTTAACATAAGCACTGCCCCACCAACGGGCATTCCCCGTTCAGGCCCCTCCCCACTCCCAGTAGCGTGCGAAAAATAACTGTCCTTCGTACAAGACGTCATTTAAGACATGCCTTTGCGATGACCGCGCAGAGCAAATTGGTAGTCGAGGCAACAATGTGCCAATTTTAACTTCTTTTCCGGGCAACAACGTCCCAGTTTCAACTTCAAGCCAAAGAATTGACACACTCGCACGTTTTCATGTTCCCCTTCCGGGGGTCATTGCGGTTGCTTCATTTCTGCTATAAGACTTTGGTTTATAATGTAAGAAGAAGATATTTCATGATAAAGCAAAGATTGTGCATGTGAGCTGCTTTTTCTTGTCCCGTGTATGTCTATTGTATTTTTTTGTGCCTCTTGAGTCGGGTCGCTTTTTTTTTTACTTTTGTCTTGTCGCGTGCAGTCTATTCTTGGCTCAGCCTTTAAGTATTTTTTTTAGTGTGTGTTGTTTGGTAAGGCCTGGAGAATTAGTAAGAGCCCGCAAAAACAGTTCAGCACATTTATTTTCTAGGTAAAAGGTTCGACCGTTATACCAACTTTCCATTGTAGACCTACACACTGAATAGGAGTAAAAAGTAACGAACCAACAGTAATTTCAACTTGTATCCGCAATCAAACACAATCAGTAAAACAAAATATGATTTGCTTGGTACAGGTTTAAACAGGACAGAAAGATGGGTCGTGTCAGTATGGCTCAGCGGTACAACCTCGGCCTTTGATTTCAAAGGTCGTGGGTTCGAATCCCCGACCTCAGGCAGTCTGACATATAAGTCCAAAAGGCAACGTAAATAGGTTTGCATCCGTATTTATCTTACCCAACTCGGTACAGGTTGAAATTGTATGTTGTTTGTTTGTTGCGTTTTATTCCTGTTTATTTTGTACTGAGGAATATCAGTAGCCAATGATCGAACATTTTACTTATAAAATAAATGTGCTGATGTGTTTTTCCTTGAGGTGCGTGCTCCTATCAATATTTTCTCTTTTTTCTGGCGAAAAATTATATTTTCTCATGTGTCTTATTTTAGTTGTCGGCGAATGTGTTTTTTTTTTCGCACTTTCACACCTGCTGGGAAAAATTTATTTGTAATAAATAAAAGAACCAAAATAATAATCAGTGCTACAAATGTTCAGTATCAGAAAAATAATTTACGTAATAATTGAGCGATGCGAGGCCGAAATCCAAGCGGAACTCCGTTTGTGAATCCACTCAAATGCCATCGTTGTATCCACATGACGAAATAACAACTGCATCAATTTAAACCAGAATTTATACTTTGATAGCGTTACGCCCAGATGATATTTTTCAAAAGGAAATTTTAAATCTCACCAGTTGTTGAGGAATAATTAAGGTGACGAAATGCGCAGGTGGTGTGAGCTGATCACCTATTTACTCACCAACAGTTTCCGTAGCGTGAAAATCTGCCACATCGTTAGTAAATATCAAGATGGATGTAACGCGCGTTCAAATATCTGCCAGTATTAAAGGTACATTACTCCCAACCCCATTTTTCTCGATCCTCCACATCAAATACGCTCCCAAAGGTCTATTTCTAAAAATCCGTTTTAAAATGTGGCGTCTACTAGGTTATCTGTTGAATATTGGGAACGATATTTATTGTATCCTGCACGTATATAATCCTTTGCGCGCCTACAATAACCTTGAAGTTTCATCTGTGTGTGCGCATGTACTGATTTTAGTCGTTTGCTAATAATTACCACGAGATCAAAAAATCTAAAAGACTAATGCGGTAATAATTAAAATTAATTGTGTCAATAGATCACCAGAAAAAAATTGTAATATAGACCCTAAAAAATTATAAATTGTGATGTAAAAATACGGAAATCATTCTGGTTTGTGACGACACAATCTTGAACTTGATGCTGTTTCGTATACTATTGCCAAAGCCAACAGAGATAGTAGCTGCGTTCCTCGCTGCGAGGCGGAATGTTATAAGGCAGGCGGAATGTGCCTTTAATTCTCAACTGGACTCCAAATTTGATACTTTCCAACAAAACTCTTCAAATTTGCGGGTGTTTTGTCTGCTGAAAAATCTAAGTCGGTAAACCGCTCGTTGCAACCTCCGTCAATGCCATCTAGCGAAGCTCTACGAAAGCAAATAGACGAAGGAGCAAGATGTCATGACGCAACAGAAAAGATGAGCCAAAAGGCTGTTTCCAATGCAACACAGGTTAGTTGCAATCGCTTTGCTCCATTTTATCGATAGTGCACCTGATGTCGCCCTAGTTTATAAAAGTTAAGATCGGAAACATCATTAATCATCAGGCATGCAAAGAAGCAGAAAAGGTAAAAAAAAAAATGTTTTTTAAGTGAATGAAAAACCAGCGGACGAAAGATAATCAAGGAATTAGAAACAAGAATAGGAACGACATCTGGAACTGCCTTGAACTTGCGTGCTTTGAATAAAGAAAAAAAAAACAATAATAATAATGAAAAAAATAAATAAATGAAAAAGACAAGCACGGCCCGAACGACACACACACAAAAAAGAAAATATCGAGCAAGAGTAAATTAAGGAACTTAAAAAAGATACGAAATTAGGTTTGCTATATGGTAATGAAAAAAAAAACGAAATGAAAGCAAGTATGCATTAAGCCACTTAAAAACTGAAAGTAAATTAAAATTAACCGCAGGAAATTGTTGTCAACTCCTTGTGCTCGATTGGAATGTCGATGCAATCTATTTTTAAGACAATTTTAAAATAATAAAACCAAAAAAGAAAAACTAATTAGACATTTTGAGGGAAACTTAAAGACACTTTCTCGCCAACTGAGAATTGTAAGAATCTACCATGGCGCCCTCCAGCGTAAGTGATTAGTGATATCGTTTACCTTTATAGCTTGCTCCAGGTACACAAGGACGTACCAAATTTTCACTCAGTAATGAATGAGGCACGTGGCTTGTTTGTTTCTTTAAAAGAAAGTTCTAGATAGCGCTACATTGTGCTATATTCTGTAGACTTCCATTCGGTGACAACTTGCCTTTAAAGTTAAGCTCAGAAGAGAAGCCTTGTCATTCGGTCTAATATTGATAAACTCTTGCTGGTGAAACAGTTCAATTTTTTTTAAAGGTTAAATAATAACACAAAGAGGAGCTTATTCCTGCAACACAAAAAGGGTTAAAGGTGAGTTCTGGGCACACTAGGGATCATCAATTCGAGCTTAATGCTCGTAAGGCTAACCTAAATTGTCGTGCCCAGTTTTTTCTCACCGTCTAATTAGTTGCTGGAAATGTTCTCCCGACAGCCGTTGTCTGTGCAGTCTCGTTGCCTGCTTTTCGTAAAATTGGGGTGTACGTGTAACCTAAAAAACTATCTTCATAGATGTTGACGTGTTACCTATTGTTAGCCAGATCTTTGTAGTTGTTTTTGTTTGTGTTGTTTTATTGGAGAATCATTTAAGTTGTTTTGCAAGTCCCTTTCTGAATCCTCTTTCCTGATTTGTTTTGGAAATTAAGTTATCAGTATTTATCTTTCTTATCATTTAAAGACAAAATTTTGATTTCAGAGTAGTCTTTCTAATCCGAAAAGTCCGCTTTGTGCCTCACATTGTTTATCAACGTTCTACCCGCGGATACGCTGAGCACTGTTCACATCACCATCTCGGCTACCGCACGACTTATGTACTGGCAGTACTGGGCCGTCCATATGTTACGTCACACTGTGGCGGGGGAGTGGATGGTTGATTTATTGTGACCATTGTCATATGGGTGGGGTTATCAAAATGTGACATGTCTTGCATGACACTTTGGTGTTCACGTTACTTTAATTTTTTGTTGTATTATTAAAACTTATAATTTTTCCATTTTTTGTAGTGTTGAGCATTTATGGAATTAATTACTCAACAAATTGTACAAACTGTTGATACTACAATACGCTGGAGGGGTGGGGAGGGGGGGGTGATTGGAGGTGTGACGTAAATCATTAGGGGGTGTTTTAGATTTTGTGACGAAGGGGTTGGTGGGTGTTTCAAAGTAGGCCAAAAGGTGACGTAATTTATGGACGCCGCTACAAATTTTATGTTGCCTAAACTTTGAGTTACAAAGTTAGTTTGGAGTCTTAAGCTTGTGCATGTTGACTGTACATACCTTCATACTGTATTATTCAGAGTCGTCATATTTACCACGTTTGCCTTTTACTGGCCTAACTTGTAGGTTAACACGTAAAGCAATTTTATAATGAACTGTTCTTGAAAAATCTGCGATACCCACACAAGATACTTTCTCGCTGTTTAGTGGCTGGTGATTTGGTTTGTCTGTTTGTTTGGTTGTTGGAAACCATGGTGGTAAGATCCTACAAAGTTCATTCACTTAATACCATTTAAAATAACTTCGTTATGATTGCTTTTAGATTCATTTGCCAGTATTCTTTGTGGCACTATTCTTTGTTATCTAAGAAAACTGTTAGTTATTGCCGTCCATAACACAGGGCCGAGTTTTTCATTGGGTAACCCGGCCCAAAATATAAGAGTGCCGTAAAGAATAATAGTGCCACAAAGAATAGTGCCAAATGAATCTAAAAACCAATCGCAACGAAGTAATTTTTTGTGGAATAAGCGAATGTGCAGAGTATGCTGTCGCACAGGGCCTCCAGCACAGAGTGGACCTCAACAGGATTTTCAATTCAGTGGAGACCTCGTTAAAGAGACCACTTGCACAAAAGGCCATATACTCCATGGACCACCAAAACGTTACTACTCAGAAGTTCACACTTGCTCCATGTCGTTTCACATGTAGCCTATTATGGTGTCCGTAGGTCCGTTGCCAAGGGTGGTCGCTGGGGATGCACATTCACCACCCTCCCCCCCCCCCAAAAAAAAAAATCGACGTTCCAGAATTTGAGGACAAAACGTCCCAAAGAAGGGCGAAAGGGATCTTAATGTCCCGATATTAATCGAGCAAAAGTGTCCCGAAATTAAAGACAAAAATCTCCCTACGGTCCCTTGAATCAAGGAAAAAACAATAATGAACCTGTTGCTTCGAAATGCACGTAGGAGCTTTTCTTTAGTTGTTTTGTACAAAATGGAGTAAACGTATGCACTATTTTCACCTTTCGATGGTCCATTAAAAAAACAGGTGTCTGCCTTCTGGTGGGATGCCCTTCTTTGAACTTTCCCCGATGATGTCAATAAAATCATCTTCAATAATAGGAGAAAATACGATTTCCCTTTCTTCAGTAGCCTGCTACGGGTCAAGTCTACGTCTAGCATCACGCACATCTGCAAAACGAAACGCCTGGTCTTCCTAGTTACATAGTACTATTCTGTACTTCTGTTTTGTGCCCCTCCCCCCCCCCCCCCACGACATCACCCCACCCCCGGTAGTACGAGAACCCTCTGAAACTTTCATTGCACTAGGTCTCAATGCGCATGAATCCGGGCCTGTAAGATGAGATCTGTAAACAAAAATCTAAAGAAATTCCTCGTTATTCTTCACAAAAACGCTTTAATAACATTTTGAAAATACGTAACGATTTTTTTTTACATTCGTGTAAGTAACAGTTACAGAATCAGAAACTGCCATACAATTACTACTACTTCCGCCTTCCCTCCCTTGGGCACCGCTGAACAGAACCAACATGTGTAATAGCGTCCGTATTCATCATCCGCATTCCACAAGTCAAACGGAAATATTCATAGGTGGAATGGGCGGAAGAATTTTGCTCGGAAATATGTATGAACGATGGTTAAACATTAAAGTCCACTTATGTTACCGAGGAAAGCTAATTCCGGCCCCGTACCATTTGCATAGTTTACCAGAACTCCGTCGAATATTTAAGTTCCTGCCCATTAGTGGCATACCCTATGACTCGTTAGTGCAGCGACGCATATCTTCGTAGTCAAGTTCCGTTTTGAATTCTGATATGTATTTTAAAACCTTAGTTTGGGAGAATTCAGAAATGTCAATACAAGTCAAACTGTGAACTCACATTTAACTCGATCCACGTCTGAAGGCACGCGATGCATGGTTGAAATGTTACTGTTTCTAGTGTTTTAACTTTGTTTTTACAAAGTTTTGTGAAAAAGGTTATGCTTCTGAGATGTGTTTTGCAGCTTGACTGATGATATTCTGAGCCTCACAGGTTAAACCAGGACCCAAACCTAATTGCGCTTCTGTCTTGCACTGCCAAACTTCTCCTCAGCACAACCAAAATTTGTCACTCTCTCAAGGTTGTCTACTTGAATGATCTTGGCTTATAAAGAAAATTGAGGAACTTAAAATTCGTAAACTTACTTAAAATTCGTATACGTCCAAGCAACCCTGATATCATTGGAATCACTGAGAACTTGCTTTATACCGTTGTGACAAGGGGTGGCACCCACCGTTGAGCTGCTCTGTAATTCCAGTCCAGTATTCCCTCCGACCGTCTTCATACTGCTTCTGACTCGTCTGCTGAACGGGGAGTGTCACATGTTACCCCTGTAGTGTATTTGTTTTGACGCTCCATTTTTGCGCGAAGTTTGCAGCTTGAAAGCGGATAGTCTTCCGACCCGAAACGTCGCTTTTTGTGTTTTTTTTTGTGCACCATTCTTGCTTGCTATCGTTTTATGCCTGTTGCACCAAACTCGCCAACTCTATGCCTAGAAAATTTGCTGTTCCTAACGTGTCCCAATATCGCGATCGTGTTCACTGGCCAGGCTTTATTTTAACACAAAATCATGTAATGGGTTTGACCAACAATACTCATGGGATGTTCAATTTTCTTACCATGAACTGTGTTGAACTGTACTGAGGTCAGTGCTTCTTACAAATTCCACGAGTTTCTAAAATACCACGACCCGATCCAACATGTTATTTAGCCATTAAAGGCGTCTGTTCACCATTACGATAGCATTGCCCATATTCTAAAGTCAGCATCCACGTTCCAGATTCTCCGTCATCCAGTAGGCTGATGTGGGTAACGTATCTCGTTTTAGTTATGAATATCGTGGCGCTGCTGCAAATAGTGGTTGTTCCATTTTTAATTTACCGCTATTTTCTTTATATTGCTCAAAGATTCTACGGTGTTGCATCTAGAAATTGAAACGGTGAAAAGGCGCCTTTAAGCTGCTATACGGTCAAAAATCAAATCCACTTTGTAAGAACATGCAATTAACGCCTGTTATTCACTCCTTTAGCGGCCATGATATCCTTACTTTCCAAGTAGAACAAGTTTTTTTAGTTTGAATGGCCAAATTTTCCAAGTCTGCAAGTTTGCAGAATGGTGAAGTTTGAATTGCCAAATTTCCGGGTTGCTGACTACCCTTTGATTATTGACATCAACTCCTAGCACTCTGTATTTGAAGGGCTTGATGTTAATTCCAAGATGACCAAGCTGGAATGTTTCCTACACGAGATAGTCTTTTGTTTCATTCCCACTAGTCATAACACTAACAATCGCAGTCTATGTTGGTCCAACAAACACATCCGGTCTCTTTTGAATAAGAAAAATAAATGCTTACAACTGCCTTAGGCATTCGCCTTCTCCCACTAACCTTGCTTCTTTCAAGACTGCAAGAAACGAAGCAGTGTCTAGCATTCGTCAGACAAGAAGAAACTATGAAAGCCGGCGTGCCCTTGAAGCTAAGAAACAGACAAAAGTTCTATATTCTTATATCAACCAAAATAAGAAATCCCTGACTGCAAATATCACAAAAATAACGACGGAAAGCCAAAGGCTCAACAAGAGTTAAATAAATACAGATGTAAACCTATTTACTTGCCTTTTGGACTTGTACATTATGTCCCAGAAGTCCCGTCCACTCAAAATAAAGGGCTATAAACTGGATAAGAGTTGGTAATAACAACGTACTTGTATAGGAAATCACCTATGGCGAATCCGATGATGGTTCCCTAACTGACCTTGGAGGTCGTTTTCAAGGTCATCCAAAATATATCTCCAAAACTATTCAAGATACGGACATAACGTAAATTAGAAAGTTGTTTGGAATGATACAAGTTCAACAAAGGAAACGGAACTGGAATCGCGCCACAAACATGGAAGATATGGGCAATACAACTTGGACACTGCAGGGGAGCCAACCAAGGGGCAGCGATAAGCAATCACTTGTTGCATCATCATGTGGTTGTGTATTGAAGCACTAACGATCTACTAGAGCAAATTCTGTGCCTGATTTCGTTAATTGTATGAAAGCAGGGGTGAAAGCACCGGGGGGGGGGGGGGGGGGCGTGTGCAAGTGGTCCCCCCAACCATTAAGTGCTCGCGCCCAAAGATAAGTTTTGGAACAATCTAAATAGCTTTCTTTTGATGGATCAAAGAAACCTCCTGTGAAAAATAAAAAATAATGAAAGCTCCACAAACGTTGGGCCCCCCGCTCTGCGCCGAAAGGCTAAGGCTATCGGTAAGAAGAGAAGAATATTGTTTATTGAATCAGTCTATTGGTAAGGTGCACCACTAAGTGCAGAACCTCAATAACTCAACCGCTATGGCTAAAACGTAGGATTGTGTTAATTTGCTTTATCTCTTTAAATGGCATTATGGTATTTGTGTTATCACCTTAACGTAATGAAAGAAACTTTTATTCATTAATGAATAATGTACCTGTATTTTTCCTGCCTATGGATTGGTGTTCTGGTTATGGTGTACCTTCTAAATATCCATTTTCAGTTAGCCTCCGTTTTCAGTTTCAGTTCGTTCCATGCTTGCTGGATGGATTGTTTTCTGCGTAATCTTTGCTTCAAAACACCTTCAAACCTAATTAAGGTTATGAAATAACTGTATTTCTGGGTTTATCGCTGGGCTTTCTGGGCTTATCGCTGCCACATGGTTGGCTTTCCTGCAGGGTCCAAGTTGTTTTGCTCATATTTTTCGTGTTTACGGCGCGATTTCAGTTCTGTTTTCTTTGTTGGCCGTGTGTAATAATCCTAAACAACTTTCTAATTTACTTTATATCCGTATCTTGAATATATAGGAGATATATTTTGGATGACCTTTAAGACGACCTCCAAGGTCAGTTTGGGAACCATCAACGGATTCGCCATACGTGATTTCCTATATGAGTACGTTGTTATTACCAACTCATATCCAGTACATAGCCCTGTATTTTAGGTGGACGGGACTTCTGGGACATACTGTATGTCAGACTATCTGAGCGGGGAATCCAACCCACGATCCAAGGCCGAGGGGCCTACCGCTGAGGGTTCGATTCCCCACTCAGGTAGTCCCACATATAAGTCGAAAAGGCAACATAAATAGGTTTGCATCTGTATGTATTTAACCTAAAAAATCATGATGGGACTACACTTCTCGACTCGGACACCACAGCTGCTTTTAATAAATACTGTATCTTCACCTTAAAGACTACAGCGCTCCCTCCACCTTTCCTGGCCTCTCACCCTGGAAAACCAATTTTTTTTTTACTTGGAGACATTAATGAGCTCTCCAAGAACTTAACGAAGACACCACCTGGGGTCCCGATGAACTCTCGCCCATTTTTCTTAAACGGTGTGCTCCCACTTTTCCTCTTCCAATTTACCTTATCTCAGCACCGCCATTCGCCCATGTATCTTCCAATCTCGGTGGAAAGATGCCAACATCACCCTTATTCACAAAAGTGGATCCCAGCTTATTGTTTAAAATTATCGTCCAATTAGTCTTCTTTCTATTTTTTCCGCAATTCTCGAACGCTTTGTCCATCTCTCCAAAATTGCACTGATTTTAACATTCTGCCGCCCTCACAACATGGTTTTCTTCCCAAGCCATCCTGTCTGAGCACTATGCTTAGTGCTTACAACCAAATTATTCAATATGTGGATGCAGGCATTCCTTGCAACATGATTTTTCTTGATATCGAGAAAGGTTTCGATTCTGTTTCTCATAACGAAGTAATCAACAAGGTTTCTTCTCTGAACCTTCCACAGCCTCTGATCTCGTGAGTTCACTCCTTTACTTATATGCTCGATCTCACTTCTGATAGCTGCAGTTATACTGATGATTTGAAACCGTACTCACATCTTTTCTCTCTGCCCAATTCAAACTCATCTGGACCGTACTGTTAACTGGGCTATTTTCCCTTCTACCCCCGGTTCATAATCATATTATGCCGGATGATGGAAATATGAAATATATCCGCTCCGGCCAATAAACCTTCATTCCCCGCCCCACCGCCTCACCCTGAATGGCCTATAAATTGAAGCGCCATCAGCTACCTCCTTTTCTTCTGCCCTCGCACGAGAGAGGTCGAATGGTTGTCTATTGCTTTGCCTGTTTCGGCCAAGTATAGCTTAGGTCCTTTTTGTTTATTTTAATGCATGCAGTTACCCAATGCTGAGGCTGTCATGAATTGTGTATTTTTATGTGTTTGACGAAGCTGTTGCAGATGTTATGAGCTTGATGACGAGGTGAACTTATCCTCGAAACGTAGTACTTTTTTATAAATTCGTGCACTTCTTGGGTTTTTATTTAGTGTAACCATGAGCTTGAACTTAACTCCGATAAAAGTATCGCGTAGCATTTTGGTAATGCATGGGGTAAAAGCGACCCACATCACCCCAACCGCATTCTTTCTAAATTATTACTGCAAATTCAGAGCACCGCGACCTTGGAATTCTTGTCTATAGTTCTCTAAAGTTCCATCATGGCATGAGACTATCAATCCCACATGTCTTTTTTAGTCAATTACATACCTTCCTCTCGGTGTGCACTTGCTTTGAAATCGTTCACTTCTTGATGTTAAACTCCATATAAATTTTCCCTCATTATTTATTCTTAGATTTGGCAGGCTGTCAGCGATCCCCGATTCTTGCTTGACCATTTGCGATTGCAAAAAAAGTTTTATTTATTCAGAAACTTTGCATTGCGATCCACGTATGTTGTCGACTCTTTTGTACAAACATGTGAGCTAATTAATATCAGGAACACAAATTCTGTAACAATGACAGGATGTGAAGTAAGTTCATTTAATCCCACTTCACAGGTCGCCTTTAAATAAGCCACAAAGAGCCCAGTTTTGGTCGGGGGGTGGGGACGCATTCACTAAATGAAGGTGGGGTCGCAGGTAATGCCCCGTTGGCGTGCAATGAGTGTAATCTTGCATTAACGTACTGGCCCCAGATTGGTCTAATTGCTTTTGAAAGACCTTTAAAATGCGAAATTGCTAGTTTCATGCAGTTGAGAGGATCACGTCTGCAGTCCATGGGCGCTGTTAAAGGGAGTATGCAGGTCGGTGACTTGGACCCAGCACTTCTTTGTATTTAATTATAGGTACAAGCATTCCATTTCCTTGCCAAATTGACCTTGCTTTTATTCCTGATACAAAATTCAAATCCACACGCGAACTAATAATCTGGATGTTATCGGTACTGACGTAAAGGAATCACGCACATTTAACATGAATGCTAAATGCGGGATAGCGTGACGCAGTAATGTGTGCCAGAATGAAGCTCGTTTCGTTTGAAATGAAATTAGAAATAACCATAAACAAGTTCCGCTTTGCAAGTCTTGCGTGGCTAAGTTTCTAGATTAACAGAATAACGGGAAAACATCTTTCGAGCACATTTTAGACTTGAAACCAGCTAAGGTAAGTGTGTTGAGAGGAGAAGCATGAGGGGCTGGTCATTATTCATGGACCGGGGGGGAGGGGGGGGGGACGAGACGGAGAAAATGTGACCACCAGCTTTTCGATGACTCCCCCCCTCCCCACCTTCGACACCCAAAATAATCTTGGCCTCCTCCCACTCAAAAGTCCAAAAATAATGTAACCCCACCCCAAAAAATGCGCTTTTAGTATGCCTATCAAGGACCACACTAGTGGTCGGCCCGCCAAGTTCAATAATTGTCACACTTCATTGTAAGAAAGTCATTGTTTAATTCTTGTATTGTTGTTGCATGGCCACTGGCTTTGGTACTTTAAAACCAACACCAGAGCTGAGCGTATTTCACGATGGCGAGGATAAATACCTATGCGGCGTAACAGTTTGGAAATTGTTGGAAATGGGCAGTCTTTGTGCCCTGACAAGCAATAGTTTTATTTCAATCACGTGCATAAACTGTGTCAATGCCATAAAAGTGCGTGAAGATCGTTGATTTCAGCTGACTACTGATTACTTACTAATTCCGCTCTGTCCTATCCATTGCTCCTTTTTAGAACGATATATATGATTGAAGTTCTCACTTTACAAAACTAAAAAAAATTAATATCTCCGTTCGTATTCAATATTTTTCGACCAAACCCGGCCAGATAGTAGATAAATGGGCAGTGGCAACAATAAGACGCCACACAAAAAACTACAAAAGAAGTGATATCTAAAACAAAACCCACAAGGGTGAAAGAACCCGCCAAGTTTCAGCCAATCAAAGTAGTGATATTAGAGCCAAAAAGGCTGCCACCAAGTTGCTACATTAGTTGCCAAGCTAATCCCACCGACTATTACCTCACACGTTAAATCAAAAACTTGACCATTGCTACCGTTAGTAATGGGAGGGTTCCTGAGGCAGGGGGCCGGTTTCATTCTGCCACCCTTGTCACCCTGTAGCTACGCCACTGGCTGACCTTAAAGTTGAGGACGTGTTTGTGTTTTCACTCGTGATGTACAATTGTGCAGGGTGAGTCCGACGAATCTCACCTCCTGTTCAAGGAGGTCATCCCGAGCCAAGGTGCACTTACTTACCGTAATGTTGCTGTTATAGCCTATGTGCATTTAGTAACTAAATGCACATAACGCTCTTAATGTTGCTTCATTAACTGTCGTTTAGTGTTAAGGTGCACACAGTGTTCTTAAATATACTTCGTTAAAGATGATGGTGATCGCACACTGTGAGTAAAAGAACATCGCTTCTCACTCTTTTTGAGCATCCCGCGCGGAATAACTTTTGCAACATTTACCTATAGGTTTGAATAAAAGTAGCAAAACTGTTTCTCATGAGGGAAAAATAGGAAAAGAATGCATTTGCAACATTTATTGTTGAAAAAGAGAAGCCAGAAGTACACAAAGTCAGCACAACCCGTCGTTTCGAGTGACTCCAGCACCTTTTCAAGTGAAAAACACAATAGAGGAGTGACATTTGCCGCCATATTGGCACAAATATGATTTTGGAGGGCATAACTACAAGGTGCACTACATAAAAATGGAGGGAAAAACAACGGAAGAGCGAATTTCGTAGGCTTAAAATAACGTTGTTTTCACCAACAACAAAAATCGCGCGTTTTAGGTCTAAGAAATCACTCTTCACAGCATCGGCTTCAGTATGACGCCTTTCTGTTTCTCTCTGCAGTGCCCCTTGCAGCTAACCCATTAAGGCTCCACCATAGAGTTATACACAATAATACTACGTCGTGTCACTGCTCTATACACTGAAAAGGTGCAAACAAACACCGAATGCAGGCAAAACTGCCTAAGACAATTCGAACAATTTAAAAAAAAAGGAGAATTAAAAAAAATTTAGAACAGGAAGAGGAGAGTGATCTGTTTGTGCTGACAGCCAGTCTTCTTGTACAAAGAGGTACAAAGAGGTTATTTTCCTCTTCCTGCGTTTTAATTTTTTGTTTAATTCTCCTTTTTTTTAAATTGTTCGAATTGTGTTAGGCAGTTTTGCCTGCATTCGGCGGTCTGTCTGAACCTTTATGCAATTTTAAGTGTGTTGTGCTTTTACCCTTGATAACGAGCTAGAGTAAACTCGAAACGCCGGGTTGCGTTGACTTTGTGCACTTTGTGGCTTCTTTTTACAACATACTTCGTTCCAGGGCGTACGTTTTCCCAATTTACAACATTTACACGCGCCCGAAGTAATGTTGCAAAAATGAGCCATGCAGGAAAACCAACCGGGAGGAATGTACGTTTAATATTCCGCCACTAAATACTGTAAGGTAGGAAAGTGTAGAGGACGTTCTCTTAAAGGCGCCTGTTCACCATTTTGAAAGCGTTGCCCATATTCTAAACACAGCATCCACGTTCCAGATTCCCCACCATCCAATAGGCTGATATGGGTCACGTGATCACGTTTTATGGATATCGCAACGCTGCTGTGAATAGTGTTGTTCCATTTTTAATTTACCGCTATTTTCTTTATATTGTTCGAAGACTCTACGGTGCTGCATCTAGGAGTTAAAAAGGTGGAAAGGCGCCTTTAAAGTCCCATTAACCGTCTCAATGGGGCAACGCAACCTAATGGTTAGCACGATCATATCAAGTGCAAGAGGTGCCGGTACGAACCTGGTTCCAGGGCCATTGTGGGAGAGAGAAGGGCCTTGCGATGCCTTGGGCTCATGTCGATTGTGACGTGTAAAGGATCCTAGAAATTCCGATTGGATTCTCTTTTAAAATTGTCCCTGTCCCCATTTGGCGTGGCTTCGGCTGGGAGCGCTTCAAACCTCCCAAGTCATTAACTGTCACTGATCCGTTTTTGGTTGACTTCTCTGATAAGCTAGACGGAACACCTAATATTCTGTTTGACGAAAGGCTTTTGGACTCAATGCCGGTCGACTTCTAACTGGAGTGTAATGAACGTCGAGCCAGAGATTGGTTGCCTTGTCTAATCTCCTGTCATTTTCTCTGTAATGGTGTGGAACGTTTCCTAATGCTGCAATCGATATCTTTGCTGGAACTTCTCAGTTAGTGAGCGATATGAATTCTAAAGATAAGGAATCACAGCAGACCAGCATCCGAATTGGTCTTCTTCCACGGCTGGAATCAGTGTTCCATCACAAGTTGCATTTACTCGCTGATATTATTGATCTTTCGTCTTATTTTGGAGTAAAGGTGGATTTTGGGAGCAAAGAGTTTTTAGCTGTTCTTTGGCTGATAAAATTGGTTGCGGTACGAACCAAAATGTCAAAATGGACGCCAGTCTAGAGCTGAATAGGTCGGGTGGCTGCACCGATCGCCATTGGGGCATACCACTTTGGGGGCCAACTATTTTTTCCCCCAGTTTTCGAAAAAATAAATTTTTCTCTCCAGCACCCCGCAGAAAAAAAAAACTGTGCTAAAAATGCTGCCGATTATTCTGGTTGTTGATTCTAGTGTTAATACAATCGCATGGTGCAACCCCCGTACTTCCAGTGAATGTTACCAGCTAAAACAAAGGTCAGGGCAGTAG